>JAUMHE010000056.1:6871412-6884275 GCA_032359235.1 Enteromius mattozi
ATGTTTTGGATGCAAAATGGAGATTTTTTTTTTAATAGGGTAATGAGCATCTGTTTATTAATTAAAGAACTTAAAAAATGTAGTTTGTTAACCCAAAGACCTTTTTCTGAGCAAAAATTTAGTGTTATATTATTAATATATCATAATGGTATTTCTTAATATTTTGAATCTGGTTTTACAGTATGTTTATATTTTTAATTTTAGTTTAAGTTTTAGTCATTTTGTTTTGTTTGGTAAACTGCAATTTAATTGCATATGAATCACAAAACCAGTCATAAGGGTACATGGAGATTTTTTTTTTTCAGTTTTAGTTTTAGTTAACGATAACAAAACTGATTCTAAGCACAGAAAATTTAATGCCATTAATATTCTCTGATATCAATGACTTTTTAGGATAAAGGAGCTGTTCCCTGGGACAGAAATAGAGATGTTCGCTGTGTTCATTGGCGAGTCGCTGAAGAAGACAAAAGCGCGGGAGTTTGTGCCTTCGCAAGAGGAGATAATCGCTCTTTTACACAGACGTGACATGACGACCACTGTTTACTGCCATGGTGGAGGCTCCTGCAAGATTTCAATCAACTCTCACACTACAGCAGGAGAGGTGAGGGATGCTGACAGACTCTAAACTGCAGAAATATCATAAAAAATATTCTGCTGTACAAGAACCCAGTGTTCTAAGAGAATAACCAGATCTATTCAGAACTGCACTCTTGCACCCACAAATGTAATCATGGTTTTTTTTTTTTACAGTTATGAAATAAACATTGATAAAACTAATAATGATTTTGGCTCTCTCCATTGACAGGATAAAAGTCTACCTGAGCTTTACAGAGAATAGAAAACTGCAGATGAACAGTCTTGCCTAGATATAGATCATGTTCCTCTTAATCAGGAATGTGTGGTGTAATATGCTGATGGAGAAGTGTTTTGTTTCTTTTCTTTGTGTAGGTGGTAGAGAAACTGATCCGAGGTTTGGCTATGGAGGACAGCAGGAACATGTTTGCTTTGTTTGAGCATAACAGCTCGATCGACCGGGCCGTGGAGAGCAGGGTGATTGTGGCCGATGTGCTGGCCAAGTTCGAGAGGTAAAATTACACCACAAAGCTGCGCCTATTCACTCAGAAATTAAACTCCGCTCCTACAAAACGCTGCCAAATTCATGTGTCATCACTTGCTTACTAAAGCTGTCTTATTTTAATATAATCTCCAAAGCCTCTAAAACCAATCTGAAATAACTCAAAAATGATTGTTTGTTGTGGTGGTTGCTTCTCAGGTTGGCAGGAAGTGAAGTGGAGGAAGACGGCCCATGGAAGCTGTACTTCAAACTGTACTGTTTCTTAGATGTGGAGAGCATGCCCAAGGAAGGAGTGGAGTTTGTCTTCATGTTTGAGCAGGTCAGTAATTTATAGTTTTATTTCTTGCCTCTATTCTGTTCAAGTCAATCATGGAGGTGTGTAATACCTAGAGAAACGATGCATAACATTTCCTGTTCATTTCAATGGCAGTTGCTTGGCTGGTTCAGATTTTATAATTTTCTTTATAGTTTAAAATATTTATTCATTCAGTGACATTTTCTGATGTCAACATCCATGCAACACTAATTGCTTTCTTTTCAAAAGTTGCAACAACCATGAAAGTCCATTTTTGGACTTCAGAAGAAGTCAGATGTGAGTGTCTATCTTATTCATCTCTCCAGGCTCATGAAAGTTTAATAAGCGGTCACTTTCCTGCCCATGAGGACACTCTCCAGCACCTGGCTGCCTTACGTCTGCAGTACCTGTATGGGGATGTGTCTAGGGTGAACTGGAGCTTGGACAGCATCTACCCCACCGGCCGTCTGCGCAACCGCATACTTCAGTTCACTAAAGTAGGAGGGGCAGCCGGATCGGGACAAACCCTGGAAAGGAGGAGGACGAGCTTCCTGGATGGTACGCTGAGGCGGGGACTAAAGACAGGCACCATGAAGAAGCAGCGCAGCATGCAGGAGGAACAAATGATGGAAATGTGGATCAAGGAAGAGACTTCAGCCACCAGGGCAAACATTATGGAGAAATGGAGTCGGCTGCATGGTCTGGATCAGCACCAAGCCATGCTCAAATACATGAACATCATTAAAGAGTGGCCTGGGTATGGATCAACGCTGTTTGATGTTGAGGTAAGAACTGAGGTCAAAAAAGACCCCTTTTACACTTGACATTACCATGCATTTTAAATCCAGGATAGTATCTGGATCCTTTTTCAGTAGGCTTATCTGACACTTGTTGTGATTCTGTTTGCAGTGTAAAGAAGGTGGTTTTCCTCATGACCTCTGGCTGAGCGTGAGTGCCGAGAACGTGTCTGTGTATAAGCGAGGAGAGGTCAAACCTCTGGAGACTTTCCCCTATGAGCACATTGTCTTCTTTGGAGCTCCTCACGCCAGCACATACAAGATCACCGTGGATGGGAGGGACATGTTCTTCGAGACACCTCAGGTATCAAATGTCATTTCAAATTGATTGTTCACCCAAAAATTAATATTCTGTCATCATTTACTCACCCTGATGTCATTCCAAACCCAGTCATCTTTGAAACAAATAAAGATATATCTGTCCCTTCATGGAAAGCCCATGACAACAAATCTGATCTTTTAAAAAGACATTGAAACCATAATCAGTTTAATCCAAGTCTTCTAAGGATACATGATAGCTTAAAATGAGATTTAATTTACACACTGAAACACCGATCAATGAATATACAGAGAGAACATTAAATATGGTAAATGAAAACTCAAAAAGCGAGGTTTGTTCTCACATGTCATGCAAACACGCTTGAGCTGCAACAAGAACCAATGTGGTTTGTTCTCTTGTATCACACAGTGCAGTTGAGCATCCATTTTACCACATGTCATGTGCTATATGTTTGTAATTGGATTAAATCTTTGAATCATAAGAACTGTTTTACAATTTTGAAGCTTTAAAGTTTTGTTTTCAAGAATGGGAATACGTTTTGGAATGACATGACAGTGAGTAAATGATAACAGAATTTTCATTTTTGAGGTGAACTGTCCCTTTAAGAATACATAATCAACATATCGTTGAATAGAAGTGTTTCTCGGTTTGCTTTATTTAGTTTTGTCACTGTGAATAAACTGTGACTTTTTTTCAGGTTGGAGAGATCACCAAAATAATGAAAGCCTACATCAACATGATAGTTAAGAAACGATGCAGTGTCCGATCAGTGGCCAGCTTTGGGAGCAACTGGATCAGGTGATGAGTGCTGACCAATCAAGACGAGAGAGACTTCCTTCGCACTGATGGAAAAATTCATTGAAAAGCAGGGATGTGGATTGACAAATGTAAGATGATGATACAGGAACCAGTTAGAAAACAAACAAAGCAAATCTGAGTGTGTATAGACAACCACCCCTCTAACAACATGTGTAATTGATGTTTAATATACAGTAGAATTTTGAACCAATGAGATTCCACTGTAGGAGGGGCTACCAACAGAATGTCCTGTCATTCATCACAGCTAAATTTAGCACACGTTCCTTTATCCCATCACATCTGGTTAGTACGAGGTGCAATGCTAACTGACCAGCAAATGTTCATCACAAATACCTCAAAGTCCTGAATGCTTCAGCATGCTCCTTTTTGCTTTTGGCCAATTTTAGTTTCGAACACTCTTTGAAGTGAAAAGATCAAAACACGGTTTTAAATGTTACACTCAAGACAATGTTTTGGTTGAGAGCTTTCAAAGACTGATAGCCTGAGGTGACTGCACACATCGAAGGCCTCAACAGCCATGTTAAAACTTGTCCAGTTGCCTTACTCCGCACAAGGGCTGGTCTGTGCAGATTTGTGTCATTTAGATGGCTTTCTGTGTTACTGTTTCTTGGGTTGAGAGAATGAGAAAAAGTTTTTGTTTAGTTTTTTTTTTTACTGTTTTGCCATTTTTATCCATGCATTCTCTAGTGTATTGTGCACGAGGGGCTATTCACACCTTTTCCATTGATGTATTTCTATATGTATCCATATGCTAGATGTGGCGCGTCTTTTGCGGTGTCTCATACATGACACAGCTTTCTAAAAACATTTTGAAAACGTGGCACATTTTTGAAACGCAGTGTCATGTGAGATGCCTCAAAAGACGCGAGACAAACACAGCAGTCAAACATGTCTGTCTAGCGCATGTTTACCTAAAATTAAAAAAAAAATTTAATGTGAACGGCCCCGTCTGGGTTAAGCTCAGGTACAGTATAAAGACATAAGCAATACCTACCATTTCAGTGCAGTGTTTTGGTTGTTATAGCAAAAAAATCTGAAAGAAAATTGGTGAAATAGGCTACCGCTATACTGATATTTGCAGAAAAGCTATGCGTGTGCTATTTTACACAGTAGGTCAGTTGTAAATTCTTTATTTCAAGATAAATTGATCCATTTCAGTTTGTCAAACCTTTTTCAGACGGATGTTTGGAATATGCTTGTCTTCTTTTTCTAAAGAATGGGGTTTTTTTAAGGAAGCCTGCATACTTGTAACTGAAGGATGATTTGTGCCTAAAAGAGAGTGAATAATTATGGGTGGGCTGGGTATTTATTCAGTGTTAGTGTCATTGTATGGATGGTGATGTTGACGGCATGTCGTGTACAGACAATGTAACACAGTGATAATATGAATGGAGGATGTCATTGTGGTATCAGAGACTCATTTATGTGGTACCGCAACCTCATTCAAAGTTCTGTTCATTATTTCTCCATTAATAAATCTAGTGAGCTGCTGGTCAGTTCACTGCCAGAATGCATCTCATCATATTTAGTTTGGCCTCAAAATATTACAGTTTGCGTAGAGGATGAAAATCAAAGATTGTTGTATTTGTTTTTGTTTTTTTGTAACTGGATTTACAAAATGCTTAATAAATTATTGCAATTCCAGTTAGTGTGGATTATTTTAAAATGCTATAAAATGACCTATGCTTTCCTTTGTTCCTCGCTTTTCCTCATGAACGTGATATAAAATAAATTACATCTTGCAATATTGTTTCTGTTCATTCTTGTTACAAAATATATTAAGATGAATATATAATATAAAGATAAACAAAGCGCATTGGTGTGGATATTAGTTTTGTTCCCCATGAAGACATAGTGGTCCATTAAAGGCATGTTTCTATCAGAATTTTTTACAGTAGGAGTCGTGAAGAGGCATGATTCTCAAGGCAAGATGTGACCACAAAATGTCTTCCCTTCAGATACCATTACTGCACATGTTCAAAGAGTTATTTTATAGTGTGCTTTAAAAATCACAGCACTCATATCTGTGGACAGTGAATTCTGTCATGTTTCACTCTCCAACACAACATACTTTTTAGCTATGGAGATAATATCATAATTGTTTCTCTATATTCAAAAAGAAAAAGAGACATTTATTACATTTAGACAAATGACATATTTATTTTACAAAAATGAGGCATTAAAAAAAACTAAACGTTCGGTTTGTGTTTTCCAAACTTTTTTCTTACTTTTTAATATAGGCTTTAAATAATACGTTTTTTTTCTGTGTTTTGTTTATTTTATTTTTATTATTATTTTTTTTATTATTATGCAATAAACAACCATTACAACAAACAAATACTAACAAAAAGACAATGAGGGTTACATTAATTCAAAGCATATTATAATAGCTCATAGGATTTACACCATGAAAGAGTCTTACATGCAATAGAATTATTAGAATTTCTTAAAGAGGCCACATGCATATCAAAATCTTTCCGGAAAATAAAAAAGTAAGGGGTTTTCCTTGAAAATGCACATTTATGAATGTAAAATTTAGCAAGGAATAACAGTAAATTATTAATAAATTTACAACAAGAAGGATCAAAATTCAAAGAGAAACCAAAAAATAGCCCCAAATTTTTGGGGGTTTATACTTCTAAATACGTCTAAATACATTTTAAGCAACCAACATGACGTCACGTTTTATTTGCCTACTTTGCCTGCTATTTACTTTTAATAAACCACTTTATTGTTTGTGAGGAAATCAAGGACTGAACCACCGCCTCAAATCCTGCTTAGCTATAAACCACTAACGTTATTTCGAAACTGGGAGGATCTTGCAAAAGTCGTCTTTCGTTCAGTACTTCCAGCAAACACATGACCAGAAATCAACACAGATCCGCTGCGTTTGCCATCATGATCCAAACTCGGGCTTTTTTACCTTTTCCTTTGCTTTTCTTTGCCTTCTGTTCTGTAATAGTTTTTGGTCAGACGACGACAAGCCCAGAGACAAGTAAGTTTCAACCATAGTGCTGTGTTTACAAGCTTTTTAACCGTAGATATGGAAAAACAATGGCTGTGTCTGTATCTAGTGAACTATCTACTCGAATAGCATTTTGGACATCAACCCATTTCGGCAGAACTCGCACCAGACGCTGTCTGTCTGTGTAGACAGCTCGCAAGACGCAGCCGATGCTTTTGCGGTTCGTTTGTCTGGCCACCAGACACTTTGAATCCAGCATATCGTCTATTTCTTGATAATTGTTACAGTTTAATAATAAGTCATGTATATAACCAACACGACAATGTAACTTGGAAATCTAGCAGTGATCATATGACTCTCAGTAAAACAAATCGCTTTAACACTTTGGACCCCAAGCACTAGTTGAAAGACTTTTTTAAAATATGTCTAAAGTTGTGTTTGATTTTTTTATTTAGTCAACCATGGTAAACAGATTTTAATATGCTCGTTTGAATGCACTTTTTAATATTTTCCTGCTGTTTAATAGGCAGATTGTCTAAATCACATGATAGGCTAGAAAACATAAAGGAATATTGTGTTCAGAGTTTTATAAGAGAGGCCAGGGGTACTATATGATATAACTGCTATATAAAAAGCTTTTTTATGTTTGCCAGTACTGATTTCTGAGTTTATATGGCTCAAATATTGAAATCAATGAATGTACTTTTTAACAGAGATATGGTTTAAATGAGTTGTCACTGACTTGTTCTTTTCACAGACTGCACTATAAAATCCAACACAACTTGTGAAGAATGTCTGAAGATTGTTTCAGTAAGATATCATTTGGAATTCACTGTCAACAATTGCAAAAACATTATAAAATGTGTGTAATATGTTTGTTATTCATCTCTTTCTTTTTAGTGTTTGTGGTGCATCTCAAGCCAGAAATGCATGGACTATCCAGTGAAGAGCATTTTGCCCTCTCACAGTGTTTGTCCGCTCTCTGAAGCACGATGGGGAGTGTGCTGGAGTAAGACTGACAGTGACATACCTTTTTACCTTGGATGTATCATATACAATTGTTATGGGATGAACTGTAAAAACTAGTAGAGCTTTATGTGTCATATACATAGTTCATAGTACATGGTAGCTTTAACTTAATTACATTCTTGATTGCCACTTTATTACCTTTACGCTCTTGTAAAATATGTCAAGGCCAGTTTAACCTTGCATTTACTATCTACATCTGAGAACAAACTGTGAGTTTGGACGAGAATGATCACGTCGGTTCTGTTTGAATCTCAGTGAATTTCCAGACTCTCATCATTACCATCTCTGTGATCGCGGGGGTGATCATCATCGCCATATTTGTCTGCTGCTTCTGCTGCTGTAAATGTGAAAACATTGGGTAAGATGAAAACCAGCACTTGTAATTAGAGTTTGTCATATTATGATCAGCCGTCAGTTTGTACACATTAACCTTCATAATGTATTCTTGTCAGTGAAAATAATATATATTGATTTAATGCTATTATTAATAAGAAATCAGGATATCACTGGAACAGGTAAGAAATGATTACATTTCATTTCTTCTGAAAATTTGAAAGGTCTAAAAGGAGTGATGAGCGAATAGAGAGACAAGCTCATCTGAGAAAGTTCCGCCAAGACGAAAGGTACGATTTATTTAGAAAAAAATAATTTCATACATTTCATTATTTTGAGAATTATGTAGGCCAGTGAGTCGAAACAGTGCCCAGTAAGTTCTTATTTTAATGCAGGAAAGCAGAGATGAGGCAGAGACATGAAGAAATGCGACTGAAATATGGTAAGATTTATCTTTCATCATAAATGATATCAAATAAATTGTATTATCTTTGTAGTTCTCTTAAGTAATAATTACACTATAGTTTATCATTGCTCACTCTGTTTTAGGTTTGAAAAAGGATAACCCATACTCTAGATTTGAGAACAGCTAAGAAACTTATGATGCTCCACTGTTGTCTTTTCTTTTACCTCGCACCTATTGTAAAAATCAACATGCACATCCAGCACTCCACTTTTCTTTGAGTTTGAAAGACACTGAATATACTAGTAAGCAGCTGACCACACAAACATACTTTGCCTTTGGCTTGAAATGTAAGTTTAACACCTGGATTTTCAATTAATCTTTAACCAAACCACATTTAGACGCATTTCTAAAGCCTTGTAAATATAGTACATTGATGACATGCAAATCCAAATAAGCTTCAACCAAGTTAAGCAAGACATGCTGATATTTGAATCTGCATTGCCTGTTTTTTCAAGTTGCATGACAGTACATGAAATAAATTTTTTATTTAGCCTCAGCAAATTTCAGCTGTGTAGCTTTTCACTCAGAAACTAGAAACTAGGACTTGAATAAATAATATAAAAATGTGCTATAATACAGTGTCATTTATAGATTAATGTCCTACAGTTTTCAGAATGACAAATTGAGTTGTCTCTGCCTTTGCTAGTTTGGCTTTTCAATGTAATTTGTTTATGTGCTGCATTTTTTAATGATTTGATTACTGGCTCATTGTATTTTAAAGGGTTAATCAGTGCAATTTACAAAAGTCAAATAAACTGTGAGAAAGATATCAATAAAGATGAATTCTGTACATTTGTTTTCTGTTTACTGTACATTATTAAAATTTAAAATTGTTTAAATATATTTTACCTGAATTATATTATTAGTAATCTTGACACATTAAACATCAAAAGTACGAAATTGGCTTTTTTTCCCTCTTTTTTTTCCCAGTTATGTAAGTTAATTTATTATTATTATTTTTTTTTTTCATATAAAGGTATTTTATATGTAATTACATTATAAATGATACATATATATCATAGTTAATCGTTTAATGAGACCCCAGATAAGTAATTACTTTCACATTTAGTCATTTAGCAGACTCTTTTATCCAAAGTGACTTACAAACTATGACATATATATATAAGCAATTAAAGGTAATAAAATTAAAAAAAAACACCAAGAAAGCTAGTGTTACAGGCCTTTTTTTAAAAGATAACAAGCAGTTAAAAAAAATGAATTGAGAGTTTTTTTGAGTAATGTAATATTTTTCATTAAGCAAAAGTAATACACATTAAGTCGCAATTATGCTCATAATTAAAAGTAATTTGAAGTTAAAGGGCCGCAGACCTTTACCAGAACAGGAGAATTGGTCACGTGGTTTCATACTGTCCAATAAAATGGCCGAGTTGATTTTGCGCGTTCTGGGGCTATAGCACCCTGCTGGGGATCACGTGGTTTTGCCCGGGCCAATCAAACGTGGGAATCCAGTCTGCGCTTTCTTGCTGAGCGCGGGGAGGACAGCACTCGTGTTACCGTCACATTCACATTTACCGGGAGAATTCTACATTTCTACCAAAAATGTCAGACGAGAAGCCAAAGGTACATGCACGTGTCTGCTGTCTAAGCTCCAGCAGCACGGAGAGGTGTATTTTGATGTGATTATAATGCGCGGATGTAGATTGTTGGGATCCTGCACTTTATATGTGGGGAAACAAAGAGGTTTTCAACAAAGATTTTGCGCATTTTCCGCATATGGCCATGTAACTCAGCCATCCATCCAGCTACTTGGAGAATCGTAGCATCTCTTGTCGCTAGCAGTGAAACCGGCAGTATTTTGCTTCGTTTGAGCATCAGCGAGATGCTCGGATTGGCTTTCTTTCATGGCGGATAGTTGCTTCAACTTTGCGCCAAACGGAGTTGCACCGAAAGCGTCGCACAGTTGTTTACGTCGCAGATCTTTTTTTTTTATTATAGCAGTGTTTTTACAAATAGTGATGTTCTAGTCTCAAGTCTGACTGTTTAGCGCGTCGTTTGTCTCTTAAAACGTGCTCTTCATTATCAAAGGAACATCTAATGTTAGTGTTTAATACAGGGACTGCATGATTTTTAGTTCATCATCTACCTGGTGTGTGTGTAGACCCTACACTGCATGTTCACGATTCCTCTTTGTTTAACACCACACACTCCGTATATTTCATTTCAGGAGGGCGTGAAGACTGAAAATGACCACATCAACTTGAAAGTGGCGGGTCAGGATGGATCCGTGGTCCAGTTCAAAATTAAAAGGCACACCCCCCTCAGCAAACTGATGAAGGCCTACTGCGAAAGACAGGTGAGACTGCAGCTTGAGCTCCGGTGATCCTGAGATCTGCACACAGCGTTTAAGCTTTGCACATTTGACATTGTTGAAGTGCAGATCTGTAACTTTTTCTTTTTTTCTTCAGGGTTTATCCATAAGGCAAATTAGGTTCAGGTTTGATGGCCAGCCAATCAATGAGACGGACACACCTGCACAGGTTTGGACTCTTATTTTTGAGCTTGTTGGGGCAGATGTTAGCAGCTACTGAAATGTTAACTGGTTAAAGGAGTTATCCGAGTCATCTGTCCCCTGTTTGTTGAACAGTTTGCAGAAACTCAGACCTTTTATATAAGATGTAGATTGATTCTTCATTGGATCAGATTTGGAGAAAATTAGCTTTGCTTCACTTGCTTACCAATGGCTGCTTTGCAATGAATGGGTGCCGTCATTATGAGTCCAAATGGCACAATTCACACTACTACTAATTTTATTTTTTTATATATAAATCCCCTTGCTATGGGGACTGTTTTCCTTGTTGCTTTCAGTAATATGTAACAGCTCCAAATCGAGTTGAGGATGCAGTCTAACAAACATTAAGCAATTCATACAAACCAAAAAAACAGTTTGTCATAGTGTATTTGAAAACCTGTAGCTTGGTGCCCATAAACCATTTATAAGGCCTCAGTTTGAAATGTACTCATTGTATGTTTTTTTTCTTTGTTTTTTTCAGCTGGAAATGGAAGATGAGGACACTATCGATGTATTCCAGCAGCAGACGGGAGGAACCTGCTAAAGATGAAGCACATGTGGATGAAGCTTGATTATTTGTGCTCATCTTCACTTCCACTGTGGTTCAGGGATGAAATGGAAAAGGTTTTGGAAATCAAATGTTTAAGTTAATGACTGGGTTTTTTTTTTTTTTCTTTTGGTTCCTTTTAATCATCCAAAGACCTCATTTCTGTTTTTGCAATGTTCTCCCTGAACTAAATTGGAAATGAGTTAGTAATGTTTTTTTTTTTTTTCCTCCCCTTTTGGAAATTGTATGCTTGTTGTATACGTTTTTGTATTATGTACGTATGTTTGCACCTCCCCCATCTATTTTTATATACAAGGAGGGAAGCTTTGCGAAAGAGGATGTTTGTGACTTCTTAGTATGATCCCAGAATTTCTTTAATTGTGGTAAACAACTAAATTTAAGACGCTCATTTTATGAACAGTTTCAAACGGTGACAATGCAGCATTGTGTTATTCTGACACCTCAGGTTTGATAAAGCTAGATTGTGGATCGTATACCGGTAGCCATTTTTAATTTTAAGAGCTTTGATTCATATGTCTTTAAAAGTTTGCTTCAGTATGAATTTCATGATATACAAACTGAGTGTTCCCCTTGATTTTATCGTTTCATAGTTTGCCCTCTGCAAATATGTCATTCATATAGTAACGTTGCTCTTATTTAGCCCTTCTGGCGTATCAAGAGTATTAAACGCTGTCCTGGTGTAATTGCAACTCCACAGTGAATTCAAGCCAAATTAACATGTGTGAGTGTTGCAGTGGCGGGGGTGTTTGGGAGAGCAGAGGATCCTATGTTGGCCATTTACTACTGTATATAATAAATATAGTTTGATACTGATTTGTGTTTGTCCTTGTATTTGTTCTTTAAATTGTGTTGAGGTCAGTTCAGGATTTAAATGGTTTGCCACTAGATGGAGTAACTGTTTTGTTTTTTAGTTTGTAAAGAGATTGCATTCAGTTCTGGAATATTTTCTAACAACTATTGGAAAATCCTAAAATTTCTGGCATTGCATTTAATGTAACTGTATCAGATTGGGTCTGTTTGAATTATTTCAGCACGCTGATTCTCTTAAAATCAATGTCTGATTTTTTTAAGTATAGGATTAATTTACACCATTTTCTTCCATTGCTCAATGAATCCAAATCCTTGTCTTGTTTTTTATTAAAGGAATTTCCAGTGCTACCATGCAACACATAAGGATATGTTTGAGTTGAATTCACCGCTAACTTTCATAAAGAATAAAATCAAATAATGTCACCTTACTGCTGTACTGTAAAAATCTGATTGCAATTTCAGGAGTTTTTCTGTGATGTGAATGTTTGACATGGCACAGAATATAAATCTAGGGAAAGAGCTCTTTCCCTCGGTTTCACAGATAAGGCTTAAGCTTAGTCCTAGACTAAAATTTAAATCTGAGTTGTTTCAGCTGAAATAAACTTGCACTGATTGATCTTAAAACATGTCAGTGCCTTTGTTTTGTCCTAAGATGCACACCAGTAGTGCTTTTTTTTTCTATGTAAGGCATGTGAGTGAAAATTACTTATGTCTTAATTGAACTATGGCCTAATCCTGGTTTAGGCTAAGCCCTGTCTATAAAACTGGGCCTTAATTTCTTTTTTTTCAAAATTGATAATAAATCAGCATATTACAATGATTTCTGAACGATCATGTGACACTAAAGACTGGAGTAATGATACTGAACATTTTGCTTTATGGAATAAGTTACATTT
>JAUMHE010000056.1:6885694-6928069 GCA_032359235.1 Enteromius mattozi
AATACCTATGTCATACCCATGTCATTATACAAATTTGTGTCCTCATAAACCACATAAACATGCACACTCACACACACACACACAGATTTAATTGATTTCTTTCCCAAATTGCATTGACTGCTTTAAAATATGAGACACCAGTGTTCCAAAAGTTTACACAGAATAGGAGACATGCTTATTTGATTTGAAAATGAATTAAAATTCAAAACTTAGACAAGTAAACATATATAACCAGTTGCATTAAAGCAATTGAAATAGTTACACTTTAACTTGTAATCTGTAACCTATAACATTTACAAAGTAACCTTTTCAAAATCCATCAAATCTTTTCCCTGCAGAAAGGTTCTTCATAAAGGCAAATCTAAGGTTCTGTAGATTATTAATATGCTCTTCACACAAAGAATAACAAGTCATTTTAAGAACTGTTCCCTGGAAGGTTATTTGGGGAACCAGAAAACCCCTTTTTGAAACCTCTGTGTTTTCATTTTGCATTACAACTCATAAAAATAAAGGTTCCAAAAACGGGTTTTCACAGTGATGTCATAGAAAATGTGCTCCCCAAAGAAGCTTTCAGTGAACAGTTCTTAAAATACCTTGTGTGTGTTTGTGTATGTGAAGCAATATGATCATCTGAAGAAACTAGCACTATAAAGAACCTGTAATGAACAGATGGATGTTAAAAATTCTTCATTGAACGATATACCAATAAACATCCTTAATTTTTAATAGTGTCACAGCTTTTTTCTATCTTTGCACCTTAAAGGTCAGTCGCCCTTGTCTCTTTTTCCTTAGATTTGAAATCAGAGTTCAAATCTATTTACATTTTCTCATCCTATAGGCCTGTGGTCTTTCAGTTTCCGTGCTGTTTGGAGGCTTCTGACAAAGGCCATGTGATGAAGTGCATTAGATAAAAGTTGTCTTCAATGGCAGCAGGTGAAGGGCTGCAAACCTCTTACAGCCCACATCAAGGCCTAATAGGATATTGACTCACATTAAAGCGCTGAAGAGCATGTTGGAAAATGCCATGGCATTCTTTATCCCTTCATCTGAATGATGGTGTTATTTGATATGTGCAGGTGTTTGTTACACTTATAAAGATTAAAACTTTAATGATACATGCTGGTCTTGTGGAAAGCATCAGTTAGTGTAAACAGAATTATTGCGCTGGATTCAGACGCGAAAGTCCAAGTGCGTTGCTTATACTTTTTACTGTTTACACAAATAGTTGACTCATAGATGGATATGATTACAGGGCTGTCACTGTCCGTGTGTGCGTGTGTGTTTCGGTCTCTAAAAGGTTTGTCCCCAGAGTCTCTGGTGCTGCTGTGATAAATTGGAGAGTAAGGTCTGATCTCACATGGGGAATGTGTGAGCTGATGAACGGTTCACTGGTCTGATTAAAGGCTCTCGCCGCTCTGATGTCTCTCATGTGTCAGCAAGACAACCATCGGTCTGGACACAGACATAAACACGCTGACCTTGTTTCAGCTATTGTGTCATGCATTCAGCAAGCCATTTAAGACAAGTGTGAAAAAAACAGCAGTGTATGTGGGTGGGGGAGTTTTGTGTGAGACTGAAACTTGAATAACATTTATATTGAATTTAAAACCAATTTAATGTTTCCTTGCTGAAGAATAAACCTATTGATTTCTTTAAAAAATTGCTGACCTTATTGGAATAGACTATTTTGAGTATTCTGTTTTCTTTGAGCTCAATTGGGAGTTTTCTTTTTCTTCATGTAGCCAAACTAAAGTCCATCTCCAGTTAATGTGCATCAAAAATATTTATACATTTTTAGAAACAATTGTTGTCACGTGATTGGCGTTCTGGCTGTAGCGCGAAGGACGTCAAATTTGTGCAGCACAACAATCACTCTTTGAGCTGCGCGAATCATCAAGTGACCGAGGTCAAAACAAGGTCAGTAGTTTGCATTATGCACCTTTAGGGTTATTAAAAAGAGCAATTAAAAGTTACCACCCTAATTGCTTGCCTACATTTCCAGTTGTGATGGTATTTTCATAGTAGTGTAACATTAGGATATCCGGTTCATTCTAGGGAGTCGGTTCGTTCGATTCACATGCCCCTCATATACTGCCCAAAACACCTCAGGGCTTTGATAGAGCATCACAGAGCTGCCGGTGGTTATCTGCTACTGTAACTCTTTGCCTTGAGATGCGAAGAGCCGTGGGATCAGGGAAGCATTGAGCCTGATAAAGTGTTTCCTGTGTGGAGAAGCACATTATCGGCCCTGCTGGCTCTGACACAGAGAGCTGGAGGAGTTATCAGATGGTTATCAGTCTGTGTCTCAGCCTCGAGATCAGGCAGGCTGGCAGAACTTGGGCACTGGAGTGGCAGATAGCATCTGCTATGAGTATGTGGAGGCTTTGATTTGTCCTGACTTAGGATGGGGTCTTTTGATCTTTGACTTGTGTCTCAGAAAGTACATCAGATGGTATATCGATGGAGTAGATATTTCAGTTTTAGGGAATACTTGTAGTAAATACAACTACATATCAGTCCTAATGTGTGTAACAAAAGGTATAGTTAACACAAAAATGGGTAATGGCCAAAAATGAAAATCTTTTTTGTTCCCCACTGTAGCTCTCAGATCTCATTCACGCTTGGACATATATTCAAAATTGGAATTAGGTTTGGTTAAAAGAACCAATATTGTACATCACCTTTTTAAAACTGTGTAGTATTCTTGTGTTTACATTCCTTGTCAACTCAACCAAAGGTTCCCAGCTAAATATATAAATGAAGAAATATTTAAATAAAAAAGAAAGCAATACATTTACTGACCACTTAAAATGTTAAAGGTTACCAATTTACTAATGGAGCCACTTTGAGATCCCAGTAACTCTACAACTGAACCAAGCCTTTAAAATGTTGTTAAGAACCAAAAATTGAAATGATATCAAGACACCTTCAATACTTCTGGAGTTACAGGCATGCAAACTTTAATATAATAATAAAACTTCAAAACCTAGATACAATTGTGTATTACTCAACTTATGGCTTCCTGACTAGTATTTTGGCTTTCATCACAATTTATGTTTACTGTTCTCCAGAAAAAAAAACAATAAAAAAAATTTGGCCAGTGGTTGAACTGGAACACCGAAAGCCTTGCACATTTAAAGTAAAATGGCAAGGCCTAAAATTGAGGTGAATAGGTTCTTTAGGTCAGTGTAGGTTGTTTAAAGCACCTGCATTTAGAAGGTTTACAAAAGAACTAGAGACATTCTTTGTGGAACTTATAAAGGTTCTGTAAAACTCCATTTGAAACTTTTTAACGAGTGATTCTTAGTTACCCACCTTTATCTCTCTTATGCTCTGGGCCATAGTGCTGATAGTTTTTGATTGTTCGTGGCTCTTTGGATCAGATGACACGTTAAGCTCAGAATACAAAAGAAATGATCACACAATGAAGCCACTGACAGAGATGTTGCATATCTGATACATTTCCCCTCCGTCTGTACACTGGATACTACATGGGAATACATGTGATAGACACAGGACACAACCTGTGCCAAAACATAAATGTTATTTTAGTCTTTGAGGGTAAAAAAGGCAGCGTTAAACCAGAGTTACACTTCTATTTGTCAGACAAACTCTTGTTTAAAGGTTGATTAAACTATCAAATTTAGAAAAAGCCGACATTAGATAAAAAAGCAAACGAAACTGTAAGAACATGAATATGAGAAATATGTATATAGGGTTGCTAGTGTTTTATATATATATATATATATATAAGGTTTTCATCTATCTATCTATCAAACACCACACATTCCTTTTAAGGTTATAGTCAGACTTCAAAGAAAGACAATCATGCAAATCAATATAATGGTAATGTTTCTCTGAAGTCATTAGATCTGCTGTGTCTCATATAATAGGAGTATGACCTCATCATGCAGTCATGGGGTCAGCCTCAGATATTTACGTGTTTTCTGAGGTCAGGTGGTCAGTTGGAAGGTTAATAAGTAGGTGAGATGCACTGGTTGAACAGAGAGCTGTGTGGGAGCCTGCCCCTCAGTAATGATTGGGGCTGCTTCCCTTCCTGATTACAGGCTTACTGCGAGTGTCAATGTAGCCGCCCAACTATTAGCTGCCCCTTTACAATGCATTAGAGTGAAATATCACAGCCAGCTGACCTCATGCAGCCCTCGGGCTGAACGATAAATGCACTGTTTGCTTTTAATAGTTTTTGTCACTATGTAAAGAAAATAAATTATAAAAAATGTTAAGAATGTTCTTGAAGTTTGTTATTTGTTTATTTTTTATTATTTTTTTTATTATTTACTGTCAAACCTGTAAAATAAGAACACAATGGTGTTTATGTTTAGATTGTGGATGTCACAGTTGTAGGGTGTTCCGCTCCAGAGGGCAGAAGATGTTCACATGCAAACAGTAGCTGTCATTTCTCACATGCACTGATGGGTTATTCACCTGCCCAAACATGCCAGGATTCTTCCTCACACTGATAATGAAACAAAAACAGAAATGTAAGAGCTGCTACTTCCATAGAAAATAAAAAAATGAGCTTCACTACTACTGCTTTTTTATAGTCTCTTATGTTTTTAGTTTTCTGTCAGGAATTATGTTGGGGTTAAGTGCTGCGACTTAACACTATTTGACATATGTTTACGTGGCAGAGTTGTATCCATTATGCTGTACTACACACAAATTATCTTTGGCATCGCTGCACAGAAACCTGTGAGGAGTTTTGCAGCCAGCATCAACAAAAAGAACAGATTAATGTTGACCTTGAAAGATAATTTTCTCTTGTGTTGTGCTTTCTGTTTAATTCTCCTTTGAACATTTTCTATCAAGTCAATCTCTAACACAACAACATGGAAGACTGGATTGTTGTTTGACCCTGTGTACAATATCTTGCATTAGTTTTGCTGTAACGTATTTGTTTTATTTTCATATTTTTTGTGTAATTGTTTGTTATTTTAACCAGACTTTTCTCTTGTTTCCTTTAAGTGTAATCTATGTCTTTTTCACACCTTTAGAATCTATGACAGATTTCCAGATAAGCCTGAGCAGCTTTGAGGAAGGAAATTGAAGACAAAATAAGGCACATGTGAAAAGGACAGAGAGTGTTCTTATTATTGCTTTAGTGCTTTGATGTACAATTTCTATAAAATGTAGGGGAAACCAAGGAACACACTCAATTTTTAACTGAACACAAAAGCAGATATTTTGAAAAATGTGTGCAACCAAACTTTTGCTGGTTCCCATTGACCTCTAGTCTATTTTTTTTCCATACTACTGTATGTAAGTCAACTGTTTGGTCACAAAAACTGTTGTACTCAACAGAACAAAGAAATTCATACAGGTTTGGAACAACACAAGGGTGAATAAATGATGACATAATTTTCATTTTTCAATTTCGAAAGTTGTTAGTAAGGTTTGTAATTAATTTAGTTCTTTAGAAATGTAAGTGTTTAAGTGTTTTATAGTTAATTGTAGTTATGACTTTGCTCAGTTTAAATGTACATCTATTCTCTAGGCTGGTGATTAAACGGACACATAAATCACAGATTACTATTGCAGGGAGCTACTGCACAGGATTACATCACTGTCAGGTACACTGTAAAAAAAATCTGTAAAATTTACTGTAGAAAAACAGTAGCTGTGGTTGCCAGAACTCAAAACACAGTAACAACATTTTAGGTTTTACGGCTTAGTGTTAAATTTACAGTTAAATACTGTAATTTCATTAATTGTTACAATGTTAATATACCAATCTGTTGAAATCTGAATCCTGTTCTGTAGCTTTGAAATACACTGATTACCATCAAAAGCAGGTGGTGATGAAAAAATCACATGATGAAACAAAGCACATCATAAGCAATTTTTTTAATATATGGAAGGTGCTCAGTGTCATTCACACAAACACTAAACACCATCATGGTGACACTCATTAAACTGAAATATGCAATAAACATTAATTTAATAATGTAACATACAACCCTAATAAACCTATCTGATAAGAAAAAACTAAGAAGAAACATAGTTATTTCAAAGAAAAATACATCAAATTCAAACTAAATTTGAAATGCAATGCAGGGAATTCTGGGAATTTTGTACAGGAATTTACCATTAACCATTTTACAGGTTAATAATTAACTATATTAAATTCATTGTCAATGTTAAAATTGTAATGGTACTTCTTTATTGACTTTCTAAATATCTGCTTTGTGCTTCAGGCAAAATTACACAACTCCACTGTCACTCACATACTGTTTTCTGGCAGAAACATTGAAGTTCTACTGTATCTTATACTGTATATCAGTGTTTTGGACTCCTAATCAACCAATCACATTCCAGGACCTGAAATGAGCAGTGTGCATTATGTGTTTATCAAATTAGAAGAGTGTTAACAGTGTTTTTGTAAACATTTGTTTATCCAGCGCTTGTTTCCCTTTTAGCCAGCCACATGGGGTGTTGTTGAAGATGTGGGTTGATGGGTTGAGATGCAGGTGAAGAAACGATTGACTGAAGGGAGATTTCCTTGACAAGGGGTCCTCGGGGTATGGCGCTCATCACAGCGATCGAAACAAGCGATGCTTTTTAGAACAAGAGCAACCTGACACACACATGTACAACACTGGGGAATTCCTCACGACACCTTAAAGACACAAGATAAGAGCTGGAAAAAGCCTCTTTCTCTCTCTCTCCTGTGTGTTTCACTCGCCCCACCTTTCCCTCTCTTTAACATCGACCCCTCCTTTCTACAGCTGACTTATTCTCATTTAAATGTCTGCGGGGTAAAACACCTCTCCCTGCTCATAACTCACAGGTGAAGTTTACACTCCTCTTCATAGCACACTGACATGTACAGCAAAGCAGAGAGACCTCAGCCGGACACCGTTCAAGGAGGAAGTTCTTCACAGCCATGGAGTTTTGATAGGCTCTCTTGAGCAAAATAAGTTTGGATTTGGATAGCGCAAAATGAATTCTACGTTTTTGATCAAGCGTTCATTGTAATGCTTATTCAAATAAAAAAAGGACATCAGAGGACAGCAGCATCTTCAGGAGTGAGTAAGATGCCAGTTTAATTAGAAGTGAGACCTCAGCAGTTTCCTGGACATCTTCTCATCCTCACAAGTTGGATGTAAGGATGGTCTCTAGGTTTTGACAATACTTTGTTTGAGTCTGGCTGTGTGTGAATGGAGCTGAGAGAGTGGAGACCCTGATGTCGGAGCTGCTGCTGCTGGCCTGTGTGCTCCTCTCCTGGATCATCACCTGCCAGTCTGAACCATGGAGACCTTGCACAGGTCAGACCTACTTGCTGATTTAACATTTAGCTATGAATAAACACATTTAGAAGCATCTTATGGAAATGTATGTGTGTATATATATATATAATGTTTAAAATGATAATTTTATTAGATTTAATTTGGAAGAAGTCTAGTCTCAGTCACAACTTGTCCCTGTTGTTAAAGACAATATTTGAGTCATGTTATCCTTTGTAATTATTGCAGATTTTCTTCTGAATTGCCATTGGATTATAGGCTTTACGTTCAGTAAACCATTTCGGAAAACTAAATAAAGGCAGATGGTAACGGGAGGAAAAAAACAGCTCTTGTAATTCATACACAAATGTCAATCAGTTCTAACTGTCACCTTATACTCTACTGTCAGAAGTGTGTTTTTTGTTTTTACTTGGTCAGAATAAACCACTCTGAATATCTGGGTTCCCAGTGGGATGTAGGTGTAAAAGCAGGCACAGATTAGATGTGGTTGCCAGGTGCTGATGTAAAACACTCTGGTGTTGCACAGTGGTTTCATTTGAAAGACGTCATGCACCACAGAATGACAATTAGGGGCCATTTCTAAACTATGTATATCTGTTCACTGTTTGTAGCAACTGTTGCTTGCCCGACCTAGCTAACAAATATGTTTTGTTTGCGTTTCAATTAAGTTATAAAAATTTTATTTCTGAATATTCTCTGAATGTTCAAAATGTCCAGTTTTTTAAAATGATTTAAAAATGTTTTTGTGGTTTCTTTGTTTGTTTATGCATTAATGTTAAAGAAACATTTAATTTGATTGTTTTGCAATCATTATGGAAATGTTACTTTTAAATGTTCTCTGAACGTTGTGTAACAAGTAGTTATCTTTTTAACAAGTGGTAGATTAATGTTGAACTAAAACATTTTTTTAAATAAAATCATTCTCTGGACAATATATAAATAATCTTTTGAGAGCATTATTAAAGATAAATCTGAACCGAAGTTGTTCTTAACTCTGCAAGAACATTAACCAAAGTTAGCAGAACATTCCCTGTTAGCTGGACAAATGTCTCTAGCAAACTTTACTTGTTAGTGACACTGTGTGGAAACAGGGCATCATTGCTTTTATTTGAATAAACTCTTTGAAAACATGGTATGGTCCCAGGACAGAGCAAGCACAAAATGGCTAGGACACCTGAAACATTTTATATTATATTGGAAAGAATCCAAAAAGCTGTGATAAAACATCAAACTGGAAGTTTATGGAATGTCTTCCTCTTTCATTAGTCATCTCATCACAACATTAAAGTAATAAAGGGGCTTATAATGTAACAGGAATAGATTTAGTGTTCCTTCTAGGTATACACTAAATCTAATCACAGGCATATTCAGATCTATTAGCTAGATATGCAAAAACGTTTTCTTTTTTTTTGGCTTTTCACACAAAAGCTTTGCTGAGTTTGTTAGTAATAAAAAATGCTAAACAGCTTATGTCACTAAAATGTTCCTGTTTAATCTCAAATTTCATCAAGCTGAGCGTATTGCAGAATTTAAATTAATATTCTAATATGAGTCAGCAGCTCAAGATGTCTTATTGAGCATACAGATCCACTGCATCTGTAATCTGTACCATCATATTGAAATCACTGAGCTGTATATGTAAATGTGAGATATTTTGAAAAGCACTGTTTGCTTTACAAAATGTCTTTTGCTTTGCTGTCTTTGAAATATGATCCATAAAGTGTTCTTCGTTCTAACCATTTCTCTCTTTGATTTACTGAAGTGAATCAAAACAAAACAAGAGCGCTTGGCCTTTGAATCTTTCATGCCTTGAGTAATTTTGTGAGATCAATTGATCACTGGTGTTCAAAAGTTTGCATTGGTATTTAAAATATTTTTAATAATATATATTTTTTTATATTTTAAAATCTCTTATTTTCAACAAGGCTACCTTTTTAAAAAAAATTAAAATCCATTGAAACAGAAATGTTGTGAAATATTACTAAAATGTAAATATATATTATTACTATATCATAAATAACAATATTAGTACCATTTGAATATATTTTAATATAAAAATAACGCTGGATTTTTAGATTTTCTACAGTCTTTAGTGTCACACAGTCCTTTAGAAATCACAAAACATTTCTTATTATCGATGTTGAAAACATTTGTTTCACTTAATATTTTTGTGGAAATCATGCTACATTTCTTGTCAGGATTCTTTGATGAGAAATTTCAAAAGAAAAGCGTTTATAAGTTGTTTCATTGCCATTGAAGTGAAATAATTGAACTTAAACATATGAGCTTTTTTTTTCAAATGGCACTTTTAAAATTTTGCACAATTTTGCATCTGAACTTGTCGTATATATATATATATATTCAGCTTAAATTAATATTTCATGTGTATTTATTTATTAAGTTGGTATTTTATTGCTGCTGAATGTACATAACACATAAAAAATGTATGATAAATTAATGTGAGTTTATTTACAGATCTGTTACCATTGGATCTTCTGTCCCGGGTGCTTCCTGTGTCCAGCAGGGCTCAGGGTGGGATACGTATGGTCCAGTCCAGAGGTGCTCGTGGTTTTCAGTTTTCTGGATCTCCACAGCTGTTCAGCTTCCCTGCCTCACAGCTCTTCATTAATTGTAACTTCTTTCCTGCCGAGTTCTCCATCGTTGTCACACTTAAAATCCCACAAGTGGCACCTGAGGTGAGAACAAAAAAAAAGCTAAAGACATTGTTGAGTTTAAGTTTGAAAACATCAAAGAACCTTCAGAAGCCTTTTCCTCAGAATATGCTCTAGATTCCTGAATAGCGATAGTGATCAGTTTTCACTCTTTGATGTGCAGAAGAGTGAATACATCTTCACACTGTTGGAGGGAGATTCAAATGAGCCGCTCCTCGGCCTGCGTCTGTCCCAAAACAAGTTACACTTTCTACAGAAGGGTCATGGTAGCAGGAAGCGCATCACTTTTAAAGCAGTGGGGCTGGATGATAACCGCTGGCACACTGTGGTCTTGGCTGTGACGGGTCGCTACACAATTCTCACTGTGGACTGTGGCACACCTCTAGAACTGTAAGACTCTCTTTGGGAATACATAAATGTCAGGTTATAATGATATACGAGTCAAAATAGGAGATAATTTTTACATTTATGGATTAAGCTATGTTATTTTGTTGCACAAGCTTATAAAATGTTCTGTTTTTGTCTCAAACAGTGTGCTTGAAAGACCTTTCCCAGATTATCTTGATACAACTGGTTCCACATTCTTCATTGCTAGCAGAAGAAGATGGAATGGCTTATTTTCTGTACAAATCTCATTTCAAAGCTTTTATCATCATATTAAGATTCACAATGCACTTGCAATCTAAATTCTACTGTTCTTTTTCTTTCTAGGGTCTCTTACGGCAGATAGTTTTGTTACCTGGTTCAGATGCTACCTCACAAATTTGCCCTTCATCTAAGCCCCAGCTGTCTGCTCTCTCAGTTCCTCGGACCCTCTTACACCTGCCAATCAAACCATCATCCACTGACCTTCCCCTCCACCCTTATGGTGAGACTAATAAAACATTAACACTGGAATCTCTGGCTGCATGTCCGTATGCACAGAAATCTGCTGGCACATATGTGGAATATGTAAACACACCATCACCTTAATACCAAAATATGATTTATGGTTTGCATTTGCTTGCAGGTGTTAGCAAGCCTACATTCAGTAACTTGATATTTTGAATCGTAATCTTGTCTTACCAGTAAGAATCTAAATGTAAGCTAATCTTCAAAAGGTGCGGGTGTTATAGATTGGTTTCTGTGTAGGTAATGCCCACTGAGGATATCTTTAAGTCTGCAGGAGTCCGTCCTATAGGAATGCTGTGTGTTTTAGTAAACACAGGTCTGTGATTGTATGGGGATGTGAGTAACTCTATCTCACAGGTCTGTTACTCACCTGCTGACATTGACTGACAGCCTTGTGCTTTGAGTTTTTCTGTGGCTCAGAAGAAGTGCTGGTGTTTGAAAGCAGGGTGCCGTTGTGCAGGGCTCACTGTTATGCTTCATACCGTGGGCCTGTTGAGAGACATGACACAGGGCAGCTTTATTTCCCCTTATATACAGACTTAGGCAAGTCTGGTATCATTGCAGATTTGCTTGATATTTTCAAATATGATTACATTTATACAGTTTTATGTGAGACACATTAAGCAATTAAAAAAAACAAACTCTTTAGCCATCATAAACTGCTGTTGTGCAGCAGTGATGAGTTTTAAAAAGTGACCAAAGTTTTGAGAATGAATCCCAGAGACTAAAAACTGTACATTGCTGCAACAAACTTTCCAAAAAGTTGTTGCCGACCATATACAAAAAGACTACATGTCAGTAGTTACTCAACACATTTATAAATACTATTATTCAATATATATTCTAAACTATAAAGCATTTTTCCTTTCAGACTTTTTTTCTATTGATTCTAAGACTAACTACCAGTATAGTTATTCTTGAAACTACATTAAAGTGCACTAAATGGTGAACTAAGCTTTCTACCAGTCATCTGTGGAAACTGTTAATATACTGGTTATCAATACTGAAACTGAACATATCTGTTCATTTGACACAGAGGCAGAGGTTCGGGTGACTGCGGGTGTGATTCCTCCCTGTGGACACTCAGAGGAGGGGCAGCTGTGGTTTAACACACTAAAGAGAGGACTGTTTCTCTGTGATGGGATTACATGGCTCAGTATGCTGCAAGGTGCTTTTGTAACCGTAATTTGCAACTGCAATTTGTATGAATGCAGCTTCTATTTATAACTGATATGCGATCTAACTATCACATTGCATCTCTGCAGTGAAAGAGAAACTGGACTACGTGGAGGATCACCAGGATTTATTTACCAACTCCGAGACATTTGACATTGAGGTTTTCCACATCACTTCTGTAGGGCTTTTCATGGTGACGGCTAACCGTGACTCCAACCTCGGATCAGGAATTTACAAATGGACAGATGGGAGGTTTGAACGATATCAAAACATCAGCACCTATGATGCACAAGCATGGCAGTACTTCACAGTGGGCAAAAAGGTGTGTCTGGATACCTACAGAATGTGATATTGCTTTTATACAATAAATAAACAGTCAACACTGAGGAACTTACATTTTAGTACAAATATTGTATGTTAAAATTAGTTTTATACGAAGTCACAGCTCTAATAGTTGGTTGGGAGAACAATTCAATGACTCACCCAGGAAAGCAATCTCTTGTTTTGTTTCTAAGTGAATTGGTTTGTTTGAACGGAAGCAATTTGGTAAATGATTCTGTGATTCACTTTTAAAGTGCCCCTATTATGGATTTTTTGTCAAAATGATACATTAGCATATTTCCCGCCACTTGTTGATCTTTTTGCGTTTGTCGGAATGAAAATGCAAATTCATTATTTATATTATTATTATATTTATATTATATTATTTATACTAGGTGCCGCTTTTGTAGCGTTTAAAGCTCACAAACACTGCTTTAAATGAAATCGACCAATCACCGGAGAGGTCTGGAAAAATGAATCACTGAAGGAATGGTATGGGAGTTGTTAAACAAATAAGGTAAAAATAAAGCATATTTTAAGAAAATGAAAGTGTTTTTTGACCTTGCATGCATGTCAACCTGTTGTTCGGGACTCTCAAAACGAAAAAAAAGAAAATTTCATAACCCCATAATGGGGGCACTTTTGCCATTTTTCATCACCTACTGTTACCTGCAGAAAGTAATCCACAGCACTAACAGAAAGACTAACAGTATATCTGAAGCAAACATAGGCAAGTGGAGTAATACAAACAATAAAAACTCATAGTGCGGTTGGACTAATACATCAGCACTCTTGGAATGCTGCTAAGCCAATCAAATTTAAAGACCTAAACTAACTTGTCTAAATGAAAACCTGTGATATTGATAGAGCTGCCAAGTGGAACAGCTGCTAGACCACTATCAGAAGACTGTGCAGAGTAAAGAACGTCTGTTTGCTCATCCCCAGCTGTTCTTTACACATTAGAGTGGTTTTTGATGTGGTTTTCCAGTGGGTGAGGGGGTGGAAAAACTGGATCTCAAGTTTTAATGTTGTAAATCACATGTGCATAATAACAGAAATTAATTTTGTCTGATGCTGTATCCAAAATTTAAAGCAGACACCTCCTGCTTCCCTTCACCGTAACTTACTGCATAATTACAGTCAAAGCCGTATGGGACTCTGTTAATACCTGCAGTGCAATTATCCATATGTTTTTTTTCTTGAAAGTCTAAGATAAAAATTATGATTCATGTTCAATTTAAAGTGAAATAGAGAGGGGAAGCCTTTGTAATTGCATCAGTGACCAGTTATTAAAAGATAAATCAATGCACCATTAAACTAAAGTTCAGAGCTAGGCAATTAATTAAAATACTCCCATCAGCACAGCTTTGAAATCTGTCTGGGATAATTAAAAGCCTGTGAAGATGCAGAAACCACCTAAAATTATGAAGTACAAAACTCATTACAATTTAATTCAGTAACCTTTAATTTACTGAAGCTGCTGACATGATTTCTTGCTTCTGTAACAGAAGTTCCTGGTTGTTGCAAACTGCAAAAGTGAGGATGCAGGGGACCAGGAGCAGTCTGTGATATATAAGTGGAGCTCAAGGAAGCTGAAATTCATTCGCTATCAGACTCTGAACACATACAGCGCTCGTGACTGGGAGGCTTTCAGCATTCAAGACGAAACTTTCCTCGCCGTGGCCAATCATAGGCAAGGTAATGTTTATCAGAACAGCTCATTGCACGTCTGTCATCTCGAGTGGCGTTGTTGTTGTCCTTTTAAACTGCAGAACTCGACAGGCTTTAGCTTCTGAACAATAACAGGAGGAAGTTCATTTATATAATTTCTAAAAGAAGATTAAACTTGAATTCCATACAAATCTCATACAAATCTATGGTCTTTGAGGCACACAATCCGAACAAAAAGACCATCAAGGAAATCTTTTTAAGGCTAAAAGGTCTCCTTGTTTATGTGGTTCACTTTGATTCTGCACTTGATGTCTGTTCGCTTACTAGAGCACACTGTGCCCATCCGTTCGTGTGAAGTTCTTACGTGCGCCTCTGGCATTGATCAAAGCGGAAACACAGGCATAAAAGACACCTTTCATAGCACTTCATAACCATACAGGCCTCATCTATACACCTGCATCTGCTGGAACCCATCCAAGCTGAACCATGTCAATCCATGCAGATTTCTGTGTTAAAATGTGGCTGAAGAGCTGTTTCAAGGCTTATATATGTTGTATTTTTTGTCCACAGGGGAAAGAAACCATAATATTGACAGCGTAATCTACAAGTGGAACCCAGTTAGTCAGTTTTTTGAGGTCAATCAGACAATCCCCACCACTGGTGCTTATGATTGGGAGTTTTTCAGCATCGGCCCATATTACTTCCTTGCAGTCGCTAACACTTTCAATGGAAGATCTACAGTCATTGATTCTACCATCTATATCTGGCTGGGGGGGATGTTTCAGCCTTATCAGTTCATTACAGTGAGTGAAATTATCTTCTCTCAGCATTGACCAATAATATCAATATTTACATTATAAATGTCTTTAAAGTCACTTGAGTAAGTATACACGTCCAAGTAAAAGCATTAATTTCTTCCAAACAATCCTTTAGACCTTTGGGGCAATCGACTGGGAGATGTTCCAGATTGAAAACAGGGTCTTCTTGGCTGTGGCGAACAGCCAGATGCTAACAGAGGAGGGCAAGATACAGTACTCCATCAACTCTACCATCTATGAGCTCAGCATGACATCTCAGACCTTCATCAAGTTTCAGGATATTGAAACGAACAGGTGAATTGTGAACTGGTCTTCGTTAGAAAAAACTACTTTTCACCTTTCATATTTTTATTTAAGGAGCACTTTGTTGTCTGGATCTTGCAGTGCTTTGGACTGGGAGTATTTTACCGTGGGAGATGACAAGTTCCTGGTGGTTGCTAACTCCTACGATGGAAACTCATACTCTCTTAACAGTGTTATATACAGGTACGGCTCTCATATTGCACCAGGGTTACTGTAAAATTAAAACCATTAAAACGGTATTACTTGAAATGAAACATTAACTGAAATTTAATATTACAAATTCTATTTTTTTTCAGCTAGTTACGAAGGAAAGTTTAACTTGAAGTGCTAAAATACCTAATAATAATAATACTAATAATATATAAATATTTATACACACACACACACACACATATATATATAATTAGGTATTTACTTCAAGTTACAGTTAATTTAGCTATTTCAGGTCTTTTGTTTGTTATCTTCCGCTTGAATAAAGACATTTTTTTAGAGAGCAAATCTTGGCTAACGTTTGATATGAGACACAAAATAAAATAAATAAAATAGTTGATCCAAATATAAAATTGATCTCGTTATTTCTAAGCTTCTTGTTATTTTCCCCTTTATCCATCCATGTAACACAATTTCTGTGTTCAAAGTATTACCCTGAATTTTCAACTGTGGGGTCTGTACGACACTTCTCAATTACGATACTAACCCTGGGTAATATATATGTTTCTTAAAAGACATGACATATTCTATATTTAAAAAATGTTTTTCTAAATGGGTTGAATTTGATCTATAGTCACAATAAATGTAAAGATAAAGGTTTCTTTAAAAACAGGCTTCCCGGACACAGACAGTCCTGCACCTGACAAGCTGACTTCAGTTCTGCTTGATACTGATAGTAGTTCTGTAATGACACACTGTAACTTTAAGAGTAAAATATTTTAATATCATTATAAATGGGTGTTTTGCAGGTGGCAGGGTTATGAGGGGTTTATCCCGGTGCACAGACTGAACACCAATGGCTGCAGAGATTGGGAATATTTTAACACAACCGATGGCTCCTACCTCATCTACTCCAGTGCCAGAGCTGCTCTCTCTAAAGTCCTTAAATTAAGGACCATCTAGTGGCACTGGACATACGGACTGCATGTGCTGCCAGAAACAGCAACTCAAAGCATGAACACAAGTAAACTCATAAATCAGATGTTCTTCAATGCAAATGTTATCCAAAACTTAAATCAATGTATCACATGATGATACTTTAACACATGCACTACCTTGAAACCAGCTGAAGGATGAATCTCATCACTAACATTCAAATCAGTCCACTGACCGCCTGAAAACAACAGCACAGTCACAAAACACGTAAAAACACACATTTCAGAAGAGTTATACCTGCACTTATTTGCACACAGATCATCAATATGCTTTGTTGATTAAAATGTCATTATGTCCTGTGGTTATGCATCATTACTCTGCACATGAAGACAGATAACATTTTATGGATGACTGGAAAAAATAGTTTCATCAGCCAACAAAGAAACTGTATTTAACTGTACTGTACTGTCTGTAAGCTAATGATTTACATTTTTTATTAGAAGGCCTTTAAACTGAAGTGTACAATATATGCAATAAATATAAGACATTATTTATAGTAGATAAATAATAATACAAATGACAATGAGGATTTTAATAATACACAGACTTTTTTCTTTTTATATTATAACTATGACTTATTTTAGAATTTGATTGTGTTGTAAAATAATGTTTTTTTTTCTCTGTGTCATAATTATCAGTGGGCTGTGCCGTATTGTATTGCGATATAATTCATACTGATTACATTAAACACTTTTCAGTTTTGTTTTACTAAGTTTATTAACCTTTTGGGTTTGTCAGGAAATGCAGGCCATATTCATCCTGTCTTGGGAACAAAGGCTTATAAAAGAAAACACATGCCAATAAATATACAGTGATGCATTGTTAGTGAATATCACACTTTCACTCTGCATATGCTTATTTGTTTATTGTGTTACTGAATATTATAAACAGTCACTCTTTAGAATACGTTTAAATCTACAGATTGCAGAAACCACTCCTGTCACACTTTAATATGAATTAGACAAAATGCAATTTTGTATTTAAGGCGCCATCTACTGGAAACTCAGAGGTATGAATTATATTTTAGTTATCTGAAATTTAGCAGAGGAGTTAAAGTAAACAGCTGCTTTAAACCTGACCGGTGACTAAAAAGTGGCTAAATATTGCTGAAAATAAATCATATATCAATATATAAGTGCACGTGGGCTTCATGGAATATCCAATTACTTTCCACTTTAATTAAAGTTATTTAAAAATAATAATTAATAAAAAAATCACAAGGAATACGTGCATGTGAATATGGCTTTGTAGAATGATAATAACATCAAGAAATGCTTTTTATTTTTTATACTAGTATTATTGACATCTTTCCCGACACTTTTTCTAAAATAGGAATCAATTTAAAAATATATGTATGTTTGCTGTTGTGTAACGTTAGCCTATAAAACATAGCCTACTAATGCATCAACATGGTAATTTATAAGTAAGATACTTACATACAATAAAAAAAATAAGTATTTGAGTACAGGCTACCTCTACTTCAAACAAAGTCATGTGAAGAAAACCGCGGGAAATACAATTCAGCTCATTGCAATGCAGCAGTTTCCCATTCATATAATTTCTAGTGTAGTAGACGTGGGAAAAAAAATTACTATGAGCGTCGTCCAATCGACGTCTTGCACAGATATCCTCTACTACATATCGACCAATCAGGTCCTTGCTTACTGAATAGCAAAGAATCTTTGCGAGGTAGGAACAGCCACTTCGCGTTTGATGCCAGTCGGTTGGGATTTGTATTTTTAACAGTCGCTCTATATAAAACGAATTAGATAAAGGGCTGGTTGTGTAAAACATATGTGTATTATAGATGCATAAATAATGTTCAGGCTTTGACAAGAAGCTTTTGTCGGTGTAGTATTTTCGACGCCCTCTAGCGGCTGTTGCTCTGCCGCGTTAGGGGGAGTGGAAACGCTGGTTTCTAAATAAAGCTTCTACGACCGAGAAAGGCGTTCATTACCAGGCGCTCGATCTGTGTGCGTTTGGGCGCTCTATTTGTGTTTCAGTATCTGTAATCGCTCTCCCAGTGTTACCATTGCAGCGTAATACATACTAAACAACAATGAGTGACGCCGAGAAGGAATTCGTGGAGCGGGTATGTGGTATTTTTGTACTGTTTTGCACGCGCCTTCCATGTTTCTTCTGGAAATGTCCTCCATATTGTATGCTAGCCAGCAGGACTGAGTCAGACGGGCTTCATTCATTTTGTAAAATCTGATTATTACTGTACAAATGCAATGATGGTCTCGATGCTTTTTTTTATTTTAACGTCTCTAAACACTTAATATAATGATATAGCTTTTAACATGTATTATGGATTTGTGTCGAAATCAAAGTATCCAAGTTAACGTGCGTTAGCCAGCTTCAGTGCTAGCAGACAGACAGCGTGCTTCAGATCAGAAAGACATTTAACTGCCTATCAGTTTCTGCTTTTTTTAATAGTAAGCAAAATGTGTTAACAATACAGTCTTTACTAAGTGTTGTTTTCTCCTCGCATGTTTTATTAAATCTATATAACCTGTATGATACTTGCTGCTAATACGTGAGAGAAGGTCATCCTGAGCCTTAAAGCTAATCTCATATGCACAAAATGCCAATTCGTTTCAAAATCACATGCACTTTTAATATTATAACATTAGTCTATTGTTACTATAAAACCAATAACTGTACATTTGATATGTAACGTATAGGCATATCAGAATTATCCTCTCAAATCCTTCAAGTTGACTCAAATATGTAAGATAAATATGTATTAATACAAGAAATACAAGTACGTTTTAGTTTGTAATTGCTTTTGCATGCATGCTTGCATAAGGCTCAGGATGCACCTGAAAGTATCTAATTGTTCTTCATGATGGATATTAAAGCTCACTTTTCATTTCTGTTGGTTCATCTATAATGTTTTCCCCACACTAATAAAACAATAGGATTATTGGTTGTGATGTCCAGTGTTTACACATTCTTCATCCTTTTGTTTTTTTTGTTAAGGTTAAGGTTGGAAGAAGAGAAATCTGGACGAAGTCAAATGTCAAGTTGTTAATGCGAATAATTTGAAGCTGAATTTTCAGTGCATGCTAATTTTCGAAGCAAAAGAAGTTCCCATATAGCATTTATGGGCAGTGAGAGAAATGGGGGAAGAGGAATGAAGTCAGAAATGAAATTGAAACTGAAGAAAGAAGAAAAGATGTGTTATGAAGTTAAGATCAGAAGTTATCTGGGATAAGATCACAGCGCTAAGTAACTCTTAGTATGTTTGTCCCATGCGTGCATGCATAAATCTTCTGTTGTCCATTTGTATTGCAATAGTTATTATTGTCCTGCAGCATGACAGATTTACAGGTAGTTATTTTCATAAGTAATAATGCATTACATGTCCAAAAAAAACTACAAATTCCTATGTTGCTTCACAGTAAATTTACACCATTAACACTATTTCATGTACCTGCAGGGAAAAGGCCACTGCATATTATCCTAGTCTAGAATGGTCATTTATATGCATACAGTAGTTAGTTAAACATTCTTTGTTTGACACTGTTTTCTGGCTCTAACATGTTTTGGATGTGGTTGGTTTAGGAATCCCGTTCGACCTCTAGGAGCCCAAGTCCTAGAGGATCTGCTAAGTCAGCCAGTCGCTCGCCAGAACGCTCCCCTGCTCAGTCGAAAGAGGGGTCCCACCACTCTCGTTCGAAGTCCCGCTCTCGTTCCAGGTCCAAGACTCGGTGAGTATTTCTAGGTTTTTTGAGGTCAAACAATGGGTCTTCATGTTCCTAATTAATAACTTTTTATTTGTGTAGCACCTTACATACAAGGAATGAAGTTCAAAGTGGTTTACGATAAGTACTTTATAGGAAAACAAGTAAAAGTATTATAATATTGCAACATTTTATGACTTGGTTTTTGTGCGTCTTAAAAGGAAGTCTCACAATTCAATAAAATAGAGTATATGCTTAAAACAAGAATACATTTCTTTAATAGAATAGATATCTGTAAACAACAACAACTTCATTTTGATCAGTTTCGCCATAAACAAGACTGAAATAGATAGATTTACATATAGAATAGATAATTAGAGGAATAAGAATCATTGCTTGTTTTGTACTTGTATGTTTTTTTTTGTTTTTGGGGACATAGGGAAACAGTTGTGTTGCTTTTGATTTAAGTCCAAAATTGAATGTCATTTGAAACTGTTGAAGTGTCCTTAATGTCTCAGCTACAAGTGGAATTCATAGTACATCGAGTCGGCAGAGTGGAAGTTACACCTGCTGCTTTCCGGTTAAAAGTAGAAAGGATGTTTGGGCCAGATTTAAAAAAAATGTAACCCCACCCAGGACTACGATTTTAAGCACTCTGCAGTTGATCATTTGACATGCATTGGTAGTAACGTGATATATAATGAAATTGAAGCCGGAGGTTCTTGTCTGTCTAAGAAGTTGAAGACAGGACTTATCACTTGGTAAGTTGATAGTCTCGCTGTCTGTTGCCTTTTACGGTCCTCCTTTTCATTTTACTCCATCCTTCTGCAGGTCCCGTTCCCATCGGAGTTCTCGCCGGCACTACAGTCGTTCCCGTTCACGCTCTCATTCTCGCCGGAGGCGTTCACGCAGCCGTTCATACAGCAGCGAGTACCACCGCCGCCGCAGCAGTCATAGTCATTCTCCTATGTCCAACCGCAGACGTCACGTTGGAGACCGGGTGAGACAAGGAGTCAGATCCACACGTGTTCTATGCAGCGTTTTTGTAGTGCCATATTGAATCTGTAAAGTTTTCTTCACCTTTAGGCAAACCCAGACCCAAACAGCTGCCTGGGAGTGTTTGGCCTGAGCCTGTACACCACAGAGAGAGACCTAAGGGAGGTCTTCTCCAAGTTTGGCCCTCTGAGTGATGTCAGCATTGTGTATGACCAGCAGTCTCGGCGCTCCAGGGGTTTTGCCTTTGTGTACTTTGAGAACAGAGAAGATTCAAAAGAGGTGAATTTAATTTTTTTGAAGTACAGTACAGAATGTACTGTTCTCGCAGCTATTTTGTGGACAGCAATAGATATGAATCTGGGATTAATGGCCTTAAGCAGAAAGAATATTGTTGTGTGCTCAGTATGGGTTATTCTTGTCTGTTTTGGTTTTAGGCTAAGGAGCGTGCAAATGGTATGGAACTAGATGGCCGCAGAATCAGAGTTGACTACTCGATTACCAAGAGGCCCCACACACCTACTCCAGGAATATATATGGGCAGACCAACATAGTGAGTCTGATTCCATGCAGCCTGTTTAATCACACTCCCATAACTCATCTGAATGCTCTAGATGATAAACAGTAAATGTACGTGCTAGTTTACAATAAACTCAAGAAAACTTAGGCTTTATAGTCTAATTCAGCCTGTGGCTGGCATGCTAATGTTGATTGACAGACTCGAAGTACACACACACAGAATAGATTTATTACCTTAATATTGTCTTCGAATGCTGATTTAGAATATTACAAGCTGTAGAGCAATTTAAGTGAGGAAACTAATATCATGTCTCATCTCAAAACAAACAATCAAAGTCATTAAAACTATACAAAGGCTTTTTACATGAGCACATTTGAATTAAAATAAAACACTATTTTACAAAAGAAAAACACATGCCAGCTAGTTACTAACCTGATGCGGACATGTGTAGCTAAAGCTGACTGATATCATCCCAGTCTGGAGCAAGATATAACGTGAAAATAAGCGGAGCAATATCAAAACGGCCTAAATGGCTGTCAATTAGCGTGCTGCAGTTGCACTTTTTCACCACAGATTTACATTGTAAAATCTGTGGGGCACTGTTGAGCTCAGGAGGACACCAGCATGACTGCCCTACTAGTATCGTTTTACACACCTGCCAAAGCTTTCAGTGAATTTTAATATCCTGCACACTTTGACTTGAAAATGTTGAACGCATTTGCACTTATTTATTCAGCGTGTATTTTGGGTGAATATTTTGGTGGTCTTGATCAGTATTTTAATGATCAATGTTGAATTCAAATCATTATTTATTTTCTTGTGTGCAGTGGTGGAGGCCCGAGTGTAAGCCGTCGACGTGATTACTATGAGAGAGGCTACGAGCGTGGATATGACCGCTATGATGACCGTGACTACTACAACAGCAGGTCATACAGGTGATTTCCTACTTTTCAAAAGTCTGCATGTGTTTGTAGCGACATCCCTCCATCCTACATGACTCAACTATAAGGATTTATCTCTGCTGGGTCACTGGGTTAGATTTGTGCTTAACCAGCTAATTTTGTTTCTTATTTATTGATCAAAAATGTAAACAAGATTTATACTAGTTTATCACCTCCAAAATAAAAGTTTTTTTTTACATGCGTGTGCAGAAATGCAGACATGCATGTATTTTAACAAAAAAAAAAGTATAAATGTAAATATTTATATCATTAAATATGCATTTATATATAAATATACACAGTACACGTAAATATATTACATTTTATTTTGAGTTCTTAATTGTTTGACTGCACTGATTTATACTTTAAATAAATTCTGCTGTTTTGAACTTTATTAAGGAATCCTGAATTGAATATCACAGTTTAAAAAAATAATAAAAATAATAAAATTATAATAATAAAGCCTAATCATCATATAATATGTAATTTCTATTGGGTCTTGTGACACTAAAGACTTTATGTAATAACACTGAAAATTACACTTTTCATTACAGGAATAAACTGTTTAAGTGTATTTATTTTAAATTGTAATGTTATTTGACAATATTATTTCAATATGCATTTATTTGAATATTGATCAAATAAATCCTTTCAATAACATGTTATGACAAGGTTTTATTATCAGTAATATCTGGATTTTGTGCAGCTATAAATTCATGAACAAAAAAATATTTTTTCCTGAATTTATTATTATTTTTTAATTATTAAATGTTAGACCTCTACATAGCAGTACAATTATAACATTTACATGAGCAGAAATTATATTCAGTAGATTTTATAAAAAACATGCTGTACGAGATCACTGAAGGAAAAGTTGATGAGCACCACTGGCAAATACTCACACACATGCTCTAGGACATCAGCTTATTCTTACTGTTGAGCCTTGGTCCCACAGACTGCATACTGCTTGCTATGCTACAGTTTTAATGTCACTTCATGATCTGTAGATGCTGCGGCTCCCATTAAATCTCAGCTTTCTGTTCACAGGAGAAGATCCCCCTCTCCTTACTACGGCCGAGGACCGTACAGGTCAAGATCACGCTCTCGCTCCTACTCCCCTCGTAAGTTCAAGAGTGTTTAATCTCAACACGGTGTGAATGCTCTGGTAATTTGACATGTAAAAAAACAAAGTATTAAGTAAACTCTTTTTTATTATTTTTTTTCAGGTCATTACTAAAGTGAAGTTTGACCCCTCTCGCCTTCCCTGAAGATGATGTTGATGATAATGACATTCTTGTTGATGTAGATGTTTACTTCTGGTGGCATGAGTTTGGATGTACTTTAAACTCAATCCGTTTGATTTCTTGCCTAAAGGTTTCACATGTCTTTGACTGATCTGGATATTTCAGTAGTTTGAATATTTGTGCACAGTTCAGTTTGTTTCGTTTTGTTGTTTTTTTTCGACCTGATGCTGAACTTGCGTTTATTTTATATGATAAAGTGTCCTGCTAACACCCCATTTTGTTTTTATGCATTTTAAGCTTAGCAGTGGTCTTGCAATAAAACTGCTTTATACCTCCCACCTGATGTGAGCTTCTGCTTCAATTACTCAAAACATTGAAATCTGTGTGTTTCAAAACTAAAGTTGTCCTTGTTTTAGCATTCAGAGGAGACTTCATTGCAGATTTATGGACAGCATATTTATCTAATGCATACAAAATTTCTCTTAAGACATTTGCAGTGAGTTTATTGAACAGAAACGCTAGAACACCATTGCCTGAGCTCTGTTCCAATTAAAGTCTCATTAACCTCAGAGAATATATTGTTAATAATAGGATCATCTAAAATAATTCTCCAGTATGTGTAAAAAATGTAAAGTACTCAGGGATTTAGCATTAATTTGAACATGGCTCGGGTGTCTTTATCTGACCAATTTGGGATTCCCTACTTTTACTGTACCTGGCTCTTGGAGAGACTTTAATTGGGTTTCTGAAGTTCTGAAATCAGCATCATTAATATATTTTATGTGTTTTTAAGCAGCACAAACTCACATTAACTGGTCCCAGTTTAGTCATAGATTGTGTTAGTAAAGATTAAGCTGTTAACACTTTTGCACTGCTGCATTTGCAGACCAATAATGTTGTAGGGCCTGATTTGGCGCTCTGATAAATAAGGTGTTTGAGACAGGAGAAAACCCCAGTAAAGTGCAATACAGAGCAATCCCGTACTGATGTATAGTCTTTTAAATACAAAAATCAGCAGAAAATGGCAAACAACATTTTGGGTAATGTTAGACTTTCGTTATAGCAATGCAATGAATAAAATCATCAGGACATTCAATAATTTATTAACCTTGTGTGTGTGTGTATATATAATATATATATATATATATATATAAATATGAGATCTTGCTCAAAAATGAGTCATCTTTGGAAGGCTCTTACCACAATCTACACAAGAGGAATCAATGCATTATATTCATATATAACGTTCATGCTCCTCCTAAATCACAATTCCATAAGGTTTCTCCACATTCCTGTTTCTTTTCCATTTACATGGGCGTTCCCAGAGAAAGTCCCATTTTCCAGCTGCTATTCTCTTTGGAGTCCGTGCTTACAGTTTTACAGTCCCAATTATTAATCGTAGATTAAATATCGAATCAAACACGCAGGCTGTGAACCAATATTAAACAAACAACGAGTTATTCTCACAAGGGACAGAGAGGAAAACGCCCATCAATCCACAACACCCTAAAGACGCCAATCAAGCTGTCAATCACAAATGTAAATGAAAGCTGCTTCTGAAAATGATTTAAATACGCATACATCCGTTTATTAACACAAGCTGGAGGGCTGCATGACCTGTCATTACAATATATAGTGACTTGAACAGACATTCTCTTCCTGTAAGTGGATTTAAATGAACTGTGAGTCTTATCATTATGCCTTATCCAGTGATTTATGGTGGCAAATTGAACACCAGACACCAATTTAAGTCCATAAACACCTCAAAAGTGATTTTGTGATATTTAAGAGCGGTTTTATTTAGAGGCGGCGCTTGTTGGCAACAGAGTAACGTCGCAACGACACTTTTTTTTTCAATCCCAGTAAAAGAGTTTGTGCAGGAACAGAGTTGTGTATATGTAGCAGGGGGGTCCGTCTGCATCTGGGGGGTGACTGCTGGTTTTCAGCACGTTTATTTTATTTTTTTCTATTTTATTTTCTCCTTATTTTCCCTACTTCGAGCAATCCATTGCACGCGCGCGCGCGCCGATATATTTGGACGTACAGATTTTGGTATAGACCATGAACAAACTCTATGTGGGGAATCTGAGTCCTTCGGTGACCGTGGAGGACCTGAAGCAGCTCTTCGGCGAGAGTAAGCTTCCCGTGACCGACCAGGTCCTGCTCAAATCCGGCTATGCCTTCGTGGACTTCCCCGACCAGAACTGGGCGATTAAAGCCATCGAGACTCTATCCGGTAAGTGCGTTTTCCACGTCGCGCAAAGTCGCGGTTATATATACACACCTTGGACTGACACCGTAAAAGTCTTTCTTGGAAAAGAAAAGAAAAAGTAACGCTCGGGCTTCAGCCGCGCGCTGCTCCGGTTCTTCGCAAATGCGCGAATGAACGCCGCGAGCTCAATCACACTTGCACTCGCTCGCTTCCAATACGCGATACAAGTTGAATTTAGGCTAGAATTCTTTAAATGCACGCTTGTTTCGCCTAACCGAGGTGCCGAACGGGGGTGATTTCTCAGTCAACGGCCCATAGGAATGTATCGGATGGGTCTGATGCTCGGGTGGCAGGCGTAATTATTTTTCAGTTATTTTTTGTCTTGATTTTATTGAAAAGAAGCGAGCGAACTGAGCGAGAAGAAGGCGTTACATGCATGTTCCTATGGTGTCCAGGTATGTTTTTACGAGGTGTCTTAAAGGTGGGTGATGGGGGTCTGGAGGAAAGTGCTAATAAACAGGTAGCTGGGGGGGGACGGAGGTGAGATGCCAATTTTTGTGCTGCGCCAGGCCACTCATACACAACAGATGCACAGCACAACACCTCTATATTCTTCTTCCACGCTCGCGAGTCGTTATGCATGCAGCAGAAAAGTACACGTCCAAACCTACTTGAAGAAACAGAGCAAATTTAGGCAGAAGAGTCGTATCCTTTGACCTCCCATTCTTCAAACTCTCCTCATTGCTCGAATGTGGTTAGTGGGAGTGGAAAGCATGGCTGCCCATTCTTCATTTCGCATAATATCATCAGGCATAATAGGAAATGTGCTAAAGATATTACACCTTACATGTAGTCGTGATAAAACTCACTACGTCGCGGACGTGCATTTATAAGCACCGACTTGCACGTGTGATTGTGTCCCACGTATTTACGTTGCACGCACGGTTGTTTGTTTTATAAATAAGATTAAAAACGCTGAAACATATTTCAGCAGTGTCGATAATGCACTGGAGGAATGTAATTTTGTGATCATTTGTTTTGTTTTTTTTGCTCGCAGGGAAAGTTGAATTACATGGGAAAGTGATCGAGGTCGACTACTCAGTTCCTAAAAAACTAAGGTAATATTTTTGCTTTATTTATACGCTTTTGCTATGCAAAGAAGCATGATCTCTGTCGCATTTGGAAGTTGGCGGTGCAGTGTTGTGTCTTTGTAAAGCTGTGATGTGTAGAGAAAATCCAATTTAAATTTTAGGTTATTTTGTGTATTTGTCCCCCAGGCGTAACCTTTATTTTTAATACCATGTTCTTCTTGCCCGTTCATTTTATTTGACTTGCATTTTTAAATTAATGCATGTCAGGGTTAATGAGCTCGTTTGCACTCTTAAGCGTTAATACGTGCACAATATGGCCTGGACTCAAAATATGCTGTTTTACTTTAGTTAAGCACTGTAAAAGTGCTCTCTGAATGGAACAGGCGTAAAAAAGAATATTGATATTGGGTGTTTCCTTGCATAATCTAGCACAGCTTTTCCCTCAGAAAAAAAAAAGCTTTAAGTGTTTTACGTGCAATAGCTCCAGGTAGTAAATAATTAAGTTTGAACCAAAACATATCTCAAATCTGACATTACGGCTTTTTTTCTGACGCTTGAGTTGTACTAGAGCAAGATCATTGTGCATGACCTCATGGCGCGTGTTTAGGCCCTTCCGTGGCCCACGTGACTTCCCCTATAGGCCCTGCGTTTGTGTTCCACGGGAGGGCGGCATAGAAATGGCTAGAGAACAACCCATAATCTTGAGATTTAAGTGCTTATGTGAAATTACATGTACAGACTTACAGTTGTTGTCAAAAGCACGCCTGTTACGGCGTTTCCTTGTCAGGCAAGGCGTCACCCACAACGCTTAAATAGAAAAAGAACCTTGATATAAAGGTGTAGAAGCGTTATTTCGGTAAATACTGGGCTCTGGCGCCTCTGAGGGTCGCATGTAACTCGGGGAGTGTGTTGCGTAAAGTGCGCAGTCAAGATGGCCAGTCTTTGATTTGGAAGAGTCGGCCATGCTGCTGCTAGAGTCAACCTAACATGACTGAAAGCAGCATGCACAAGCAGAACGTGTGTGTGTGTGCAGCTCGTTCTAGAACGTTTAACGCAGTTCTAGAGTGCTTCTAGAATGAGAAGTGTAATCTGAAGCGAACTGGAGCGGCTCAGGTTACACGGGAGATATTTGGACGCATTTATGTCGGAATATATTCCTCACACACAATGCGCGTATGTGTTAGATATGGTACTGCAGTCTCCCATGTCTATATTTTAAGTGATTATAGGCATTTCGGTTATTATTTATGCCAGGGTTTATTTTACAGTGCATTTTAGTTTATACGTATTGAGCAATGTTAATATGCATTACGCATGTGACGTGGACATTCAGGGGAGCAGCACACACGTTCGTTTTCGCTTGTTTTGATTATTTTTATTAACCTGTGTTAATGTTAGCGGCATTTCACTGAATCCTTGGTGTATTCTGTGTTTAATGCCGTTTAAGGGTGTGTTTAGTTACAGCTGTTTTCATTTATATGCTTAATTTATATATCCATACTGTGTTAAATTGCCTTAGAGGATACGTACTCGTTAAAAAGTAAATAAATTAAGACTGAATCGTTTTCATGTCCTTAGCATTTAACACAGCTTTAAAGAAAATGGCATTTAGGTGCATGATGCCAATATCTTGCATATATATGGTTATTACATTTTTGTTCTCTGATTTGCTTGTTTATAGTGTTGTTACCTTGATAATTATAATATTATTAATCAGTTGTTTTATTGATTGGTAGTTGTTTAACACTGGACTTTTTTTTTCTGTAAGAATTTAGAAAATGCTATACATGCTGACATTAAATGATCATGATAAACTGGTTTCTGTTAGAAAAGGACTAATTTAAAAAAACAATTAAAGAGACTAAATCAGCCCACTTAAGTGATTACATAGAGCTATTTTTAATGTTTATTATGGCATTTAGCATTTGCTGAACATACTTTACAGTTTATAGAAATAATTCAAACATGCTTTTTAGGCAGCTGATTTTTTTTGTGTGATTTGTTTTAAGTAGTTATATCATGGCTGTTTTTGAAAAATAATATTGCATATAAATGCATTTTAATATAGCGCCCAAAACAATGTTGAAAAATATAAGTGATCACATTATAAATAGACATATTACATTTTCAATGAGTATTGCTTTTGCCAAATTGGCATATTGATCTGTAAGTTATCAACTACTGTTTGATTGTGTGTCAGTGATGCATTGTTTTTAGTGGCCAGTTGTGTTTTATATTTTCACAAATCGAGCTCTAAGACAAATCTGTATTTCATGAACAATGCTAAACTAATTACCTTGTACCTGAACATATAGTTAGCCATCTGAAAAGTAATTATACATTTTACATAGAATTAAACAACTCAATCTAATAATGTGGCAGATTTGTAACAGTTGTCATGCAGTTTATTTTTAGTGGTTTTCATATTAAAAAAAAAAGAAAAAAAAAAGTATTACTTCAACAATCAGAATGTTATTAAATAATAATTTCTAAAATATTAAAAAAATCTATTTTTGTAAACTGGTATTGAATATCTGTTTAGAATAGAAATGTTCCAGTGTTTTTATGTAGTTTGTGAAAGTTCTATTGCAGTGGTTTTTGTTTTGAGTAGCATTACACTTTCTCTTGTTGTATGTTACTTTTAGATTCTTGAATTTTGGCTTACATTAAGCAGTGCTTTACTAAGCAGCCTGTGCTCCTATCTGGATTCTCTCTGTTTTGATTAAATGTTTTGTAATGGAGTCCTGTGTATTTGCAGTAAGAGAGTGGAGGCATGAAGAAAATACAGTGCAGAGCTGCATGTATGTAACAGATGACATTTTAATGCTGTGAATAATTTCACACGTGCTTCTCATTCTTCTAAAATCTAAATATTGTTTTGTATATAATTATAATCTGTTCAAAATGATACATTTACAGTGCACTGATGATGTTTTACGCATGTAAGTAATGACTATTTTAAAATGATTCTGAAATGTTGTCCAAATAACATATATTTAAATGTTCTCACAATTTAGATATGCTTTAATAACTTGTTTTTATTGCTGTGCTCAACAGTAATTAACCACAAATCCTTAATTCATGTTATTGTCATTGAAGTGACATTTGCTAATTTGGTTTCTTAACTACCAGAAAAGGTTTAGAAATATTTTCCACTTTCTTTTGTCATATATTGTTGTTGTGCTTATGTGTGGCAGCAAGCCTGATAATTTAATTATCTAGTTTGTTAGGAACAATTCAGTTCATTATTGATCTGATGAAATGATTGTTATTTAGCCAAATTCAAACAATAAAATATGATTTTGAAGCTTGCAGAACGAACATTCATATTTAAACTGTACTGTATTAAACAGATATGAATTGAGTACAGACAATCTGATTTGGTTTCAGAATAATAATGTATTTTGTTTTAGGAGCTATGATGAATTAATTTAGTTTTTAAATAAAGTGAAATTGTTACTGTGTAATAGTGATGCTCTGTATGGTTTACTCAATCATTTATTTGTTGTGTAGGAATATTTATACTCTTCTGAACATGATGCATTTTACTTTATAATTTTAGGTTTGTCAGGCAGATTAAATTAGTTGCTCCTTTTACTTTAATTCCCAGTATCTCTGCTTATCTGTTTTGGGTTTAGAAAGTTATCTAAGGGTTTCTGTAAAAGGATAGGTTGTAGATTTGATGGCTATCTGGATGGCTAAAAATGATCCACCCAGTTCAAATGATTTTTCTTTATTGGCTCACGAGTTGAATAGATTGAGATGAAGGCTAAGAACAGATTTGTAGTTGGAAAAGTGGGTTATGAAGTTGAGATCTCAATAGACAACTAGTCACAAAGCCCAGGGGCATTAGGATCTCAGAGATGAGGTTGGTTCAGTAATACCCTTTCCCCCATCACAGCTTTATTCATTGTCACTTATGCCAAACAAATTACCTATAATACTCTGCGTTACATCCTAGAGCATTTGTGTAAATTCATAAAAGATTTTTTGAATGGCTCAAGACTCTTTTTGAAGCACGCTTGAGTGTTTATTTTCAGAAAATAATATGCAGTGGGTGTGATGCTAAAAATCCATATTCTTTCAGATTTGCTATGGCTTTAGGTGCTTTTACATTTTATTTGTCGTCATAAACACACAAGTAATGTTTAACTGAGCAAATGCAATTCATTGCGTGTCTGTAAAGCCGTGCTAAAATAGAATATCAAGTGATTTGTTCTCTTTGAATTCACTATTTGTCCAACTTGAGTCTCAATTTGCAGAGGTTTACAACAGACACTTCAAAATCTCCATATTGGTTTTTCAGCACACTATCTTACTTTGCCAAAGTGATTAGTGATTATCCGTCTTGTCGCTCTAAATCTTTTAAACCTAAAAAAGAAACTGTAGAAACTTTATGCACAGGTGCTTCTCCCTTTTTTAGTGTGAACACTTCTCTAGGGTACAAATATATCTAATCTACCTACCACATTGCTGGCCTTTTCATGGACACCAGCAAATCTATTTTACCAGTGCTGAGTTTTTTTTTATTTATTTTTTTTATTGAAATGTTAGTTACTGTACTTGGTTTTTTTTCTGTGTCCTCTGTAACCTCGCTTCTCTTGAGATTAAAATACTGTAATGCATAATTCCTCATTTGTTAATCCCTTTATCGCTATAAAGGGGGCAGAGAAAAGAAAAGGATTATATCATAAAGAATGTGAGAATGATTGTCATAGAAGCTTTTATGCTGTAATCTCTTCTGAAGCGGCTTTGGCTGCTTTCTTCACGGGCTCTTATCAAGTGTTTGTTTGTTTATAGACTAGCGGACTAATGATAATGTTTCTCATTTGTTGAGTGTTATAAAAGAGATGGTCCATTTTGGTTTTGTGTCAGTGTTGAACCTGTAAACAGGTGTAATGCTGTTTTTGTCGGAGGAGTATTCTGTGGTGAAGGGATGACAGTTAGTGGTTTGTAGCTCCACTTGTCGTTGTATATGTACCTTAAAAAAATATGGTCTCTAATTGTTCATATGGTGACAGGGAGCACATGAAAGGTGGTGGAGTTTAATCTCAGACTGTACAGGCTCTGCTCCTGTATGTACAGTAAATCTTCAGATTTAATCTGTGTCTGTCTGTCTAGGTCGCTGCATTGAGGAAAAAGGCTTCAGTCTGGTTGGGTTAGTGAGAAAAGGCTTAACGTGAATGGACGCTGTTTCAAAACAAATCTGCAGTCATTTCCTGCTTGCTTGAATTGAGGTTTAAAGTCGGCATGAAGTGAAAATTCACCCTGTTTATTTTCTAAATGCACGTTTATTGCGAGTGATTTATCCATGCAAAAAATAAAAAGATTCATCTGTTTAAAAAAAAGAAAAAGATCTTGTAATATTATCAATGTAATCGCAGAATCATAATCTGGCTGATCATGGATCATCCGATGAAATGACAGAAGTCTCTCTGGTGACATATTTCAAACTTCTGCATTTAGTCAGCTTAAAACTCACCCCTTTATTACAGCCGAAGCAAGCTTGCCTTTTACCTTTTTCTTCATCCAATCAAGAAGTGATGGATAGAGCTAAGATACCGTCCTACTTTTTTTTTTTTTTGGTCTTTACTAATAATCCATTTCACTCAGATGTGTGTTAAATACAAAAATAAAATATCAGTCACTACTTCCTTTTTACACTAATTGCAGTTATGCTCCTTTATACTGTATTCACACAAAACAAAACAGAATTTGGAAAAAAAAATTGTGATAATCATTCATGTCACATTGTTCAGAACAAATTGCATCTGAATTGTCCATTAAATCAGAATGTCTCTGACTGTCAAGCATAAATATTATTTAAAAAATCTTGCAAAAAATGCTTCAGAACTACATTGTGCTTCTGTATTTTTCACAAATATTTCTCTATTAGATACACATCCCCAGTAGCCTTGGCTTATAGGAAGCCTACCTTTGCAGTAGAGGACTGTGGGATATCTCAGCTGAGCAGGGTGCTGCTGAGCAGCCGTGAGTGAGCGTTCAAACATGGTGCAGTGGCACTGCTTTGGGGTTTGTCTTGCTCTTGGGTGGCATGGCAGGCTGGGGAAACGGGCAGCTGAGAACCCAGCAGGTGCCACGTCTTGCACTTCGGCCCTGACTGGCTCCCTCTGTGGCGGAGCCCTGATAGTGTGTGTGTGCGTGTGTTGGAGCAGTTGTTAGCCCCCCAGTGCTGGCGGGATGGTGTCAGGCTTGGTCAGAACCACCTGTCTAGTACAACCTATTCTTCTCCTAACCATTCGTGGTTGTGTTACTGCGAAGCTTCATTTGTTGGTCCACTGAAGATGCCTGTCAGTTGAACTCAATGGCATTCACCTTGTCCTTCTGCGCAACTGTCACAAGAAATATGCATAATATAGAGGAACTGTAAATATTTCATTGCGGCTGCATCAAGGGCACGCTGCCTCAACTTACAGCATTCAGAGGAGAACGCACCATACCCTTAAAGGGAGCTTTTCCTCACCCAGCGGTGTTTGCAAATATTATCAGTGCTCCAACTGTTCTGGCAGAACAGAGTCTATACCCAACAGTGATTCCAGCAGAATAATCCTATGGTTACCATGGCAACCAAATAGGAGGCTTTTTTTTTTCTTGAGAGTTCAAAGATGGATGAAAAGCATCCTGTATTATACATTGCATTTTGTAAAAGTGCATGTAGGTTGTTTTTTTTTTGTTTTTTTTTGGCCCAAAGGAAATTTTTCTTGCTTAGAGGTTGTTCTTTCATAGCTCAGGAGACCCGTGGCATTTGCTGTTGTTGTTTTATTTAACTATCAGCTTTTTCTCCGAAGTTTATTCTAAAACAGACTCAACTGAGATTGTTATTTGTGAATTATGTAACCGTACAGAATTTTATCACAAGTTTATGGGTTTGATTCCAATAATTCTGATAAAATGTAAACATTGAATGCAATGTAAGTCATTTTGAATAAAAGCACCAACTATATATATATCTAAAATGTAAGTAAAAGTTTAAATGACACTCGTTTTTGTCCACATCTATTATTTTTTTTGTCTTCTACAATAAACTGATTTTACATTTCTGAATTAAAATTAATTTTGGGTGATCTGTCCAGTTATCATAATAAGGAAAACAAGAACTCTTTGAGTGAAAATCAAGAAAAGAAAGTAGTTTGGCATAACCTTTTTATTATTTCTTAAAAAATATTTCAACAAAACTGCTTCACTGCTTATCGCTGTTTGAAAAATGGTTGTCTGCCAAATCAGAGATGTGTGTTGAAAATAAAAACTGTATTGAAGGTATTCATCTGATGGTTTCACCACATGACGTTTTATAGTAACTGAATGTGAAGCTTTATAATGGTATAGGTAATTTTTTTTTATTTATTTATTTTTTTTACAAATTCCAACATGAATACAAACATTTACATTTACTTGGCACAAGTACTTAAAACTAGATTTTTCTAGACTTTTATTAATGTGGACCATTTTAAATGCCATTGCCCTGAAGTTAATAGATAGCACATCTCAAATAACTGGCAAATCTGAGTAAAAGGATGTGATTTTATTGAAATCTTTTATACTCTTTTGAAATCTTTTATTTTAAGATACATTTATATTTTTTCCTGTGTTTTCTAATCTTGATACCGAAAAAGCGTGGCTTTGTTTTATTTCTTGAATCTCATGATATATTGTGTTTTTTAAAAACTTGCTGATAATTCAATTTTCACTGCCCATCCCTCATGGTCCATCTGCATCTCTGCATTTGGCATTTAGAGCACAATGTCTCTGGTGTTTGTGGGATCTTCCCCTACGCAACTGTGAAACTTTGTCAGTAGGATTTTTATTCATGAGTCCCACTCATGCATCGACCATTTACATTTTGCCTTTCCGTATGTATGATTGAGAAGGCATCAACAACACATCCTCAGAAAGCCTTGAGCGATTCAGCACCCACCAGCTCCCTGAGCACAACTATGAGTATTGTTTTGCTCTGTTTGATTAGTTATGAATGAAGACGCAGCCGCTCATGAGTGAACTAGAGAGATGGAGGATCACAGCCATCCACAGGCTTTGAGAACATACTAATGAGTTTTGATGGAATTGTAATGATTAATTCAGTGTTCCTGGGAGATCTTTGCCTTATTTGATGTACCTTTGATGGGTGTGGAAATTTTCTTTCAAATGGAAAGGTCAAGCTTTAGTAATAGAATGTAACATTTTTTATTACATAATATACGCTGCTGCTAGAGAAATATTTTCCCAAAGTATTCCCAAAGTTTCACATGATCCTTCAGAAATCTTTTTAATATGCTGAAACATTTCTTATTAATATCAATGTTATAAAACCATTGTGCCGCTTAATGTTTTGTGGAAACTGTGATGGTTTTTTTTTTTCTGGATTCTGTGACTCTTGGTCAATGCATCCCCAAATATACTAATTGTAATGAACAGTTTTAATTCATAAATATATATATATAAAACACATTTTAAATAAATTTAACATTGCACAAAGTAGGCTAATGCCTTTCTTTTATAACAGGTAGATAAAAATATATTTAAAGAAAATGAATAAAATGAAGTATTAATGAAGCATTAATAGTAAGTCTGCTCTTTGCAGACAAAAGTCATCATCTTATGTCTGTCACCATACAACCTGATATTTGCAAATGTTCTCTAACAAGTGAAAAGTGCTGTTTTATCAGACTACTGCTAATGGTTAAATTCTCATTGAGTCACATTGGGATAATCTCTTGTTTGCGTGTCTGCATTGGCTCTAAGAGTCGCTGGCAGAGGGCAGTGTTTCAGAGGTGACGAGCAGTCTACCTGCTACAGTGTTGGTGACATATATACAGGCTTTAGTAAGCAAAGAAGCTCCGTCATGAAGGCCTCTGTGCCCTGTGGCGTACTCACAGATAGTCTGTTGTGGGTGCAGTTTGACAATAGACGAAACGATGTCAGCCACGTCTTTCAGTTACACCATTTTTGTACAGTGTGTCTTTGTCACCCTCTCGCTGACTGAAACGCCTCTGCCTCAGCCTTCATTGTGGGAATCAGTCAATGAGTACATTGAATGAAACTCTCCCTGATAAATATTTAGCCTGTTCGACACAGACTCTGCGGGCTGGGCGTAGAGAAAGAGCCCCTTGAAATAATCATGCTAGTGAGAGGCAGTTTGCAATCACTGGAAACAAAACAAAACTGGAATGGAACAGAGTACAGTTTCATTCTTTGTCTAAAATGTTTTGCTCGGTCTAACTAGGCTCATCATCTCCAATACCTTTTCGCTGACACTATGTAGGGTCCTGTGAAATGCGTTGTAGTAGTAGTATTATTATATATAGTATTATATATTATTTTTTTTTACGAAATAGTTATTACATTTTAATAATTAATAAAAATGTCTTTCAGTTGAATTTCTAAACGATGAACAATTCCGTTATTCATAATCATTTATTAACCCTCAAAGACCAAGACTGCCACTCATGTCAAAAAATAGCTATTAAAAGGTTTAATAACTTTTGAACCACTGATCATATCTTAATGATTTAGAGTGACGTGAAGCAGAGATTCCCCGCTTTTCCGTGATGTCTCATGTGTCTCATTTGGATATTCAGAGGTTTCGCAGCATGATTATTTACGCTTAGACCCACCCCCCGTGCGCAGATTGGTTCAAATGGTCCCACATTTAACCAATAAACATAGCTTTTGGCCTTTTGAACCACCATCCAGGGATTTTCAATGGAAATTTTTTACAAGCGCAAAGTGAAAGTAAAGGGTGTCGTGCGTGCATGAAAAACGAACACAAAGACCACTCTCTGAAAAAGCACAGAAAAACACACGACAGAGTACTTTGACATAAAACAAGGCGATGTCCCTGTAAAATTAATTCTGACACAGTTATATTATGTAAATAATACTTATATAGTTCATAAATATCATTTGTACTATCTTTCGCACTCTGTATATTTCTCACTCATTTTGTGTGTAGTTTGTGAATCATTTGCACTGTTTGTATTTTTGTTGCAGAAGACAATTTGTGCAGTTGCTTTCACTATTAGCTGCATGGTCTGTGTCTATTGTTCATACTCACTCAGATTGAAAAAGTCTTTTTACTGTGACTTTTCTACTTTGTCTTGTTATTATATAACACTTTTTCCATTTTCTTTCACCTTGAACATTTTTGGACATGTCTATATTTTTAGTAAGTTAAATAGGCCGTTTTTTTACTGAAAAGCAACTATAACGATATTGCAATAAATGACTATAACTTGCTTGGGGAATGTTATATGTAGACAACATTTTATTTGGAAGTGTAAAACGCTCTCATACAACTTTCTAAAGAAAAAAAATCCAAACTTCAGGAGTTTCTGTTTGAGTACGTAGTATAAAACACCCAATTGTTGCTTGTGTTTTTCTTACATTTGTGGAAATTCATTCATTCTTATAAAAAAAAAAAAAAAAATATTGGGACACAGAAAAGTGCAGGTTTGTCAGGTGCCCCAAAAATGTTCTTGGTCTCTAAGGGTTAATAACAATACTGTATGAATGTTTTATATATTTATTTATTTAGTTAGTTTTTTGGATTTTCTGTTTTTTATGGTTTGATATAGTTTACGTTTATTATCAACAATCGTGGTAATAAAATGAAATATATAATTATAAATCATATAATTTAATTGAATCTTTTATGGAAAACAAATTCCTGTACAACAGAACTTTACAGTTTAAATTAAAACATGGATTAAAATTGTGTGATTTAAAAAAACAACAACAACGTTATTGTGTTACTACTTTGATAAGTACATTCTACTGAACTCTCAGAGCAGCTCTGGAGATGATGAGTTTATGGGGGGTGTTTGTAGGCCTATACTGAAAAATCGATGTAGGATTTACTTTGAAAATAACTGATAGATTTCACAAATATTTATGAACTAATAACACATAGAACTAAATTAGAAAGTAGAATTTAAGGAGAAAGACTAAATTTTTATTTTTTAATCCACATTTTACCAAATTATGCTAAATGGCCCCTATAATTATGTCTGTCAGAATGTGTGTGAGATTGGTTGAGTTGATATAATGGTTCATATGATGTTTTGAACAGAGCAAACCGAGCATGTTAAAGATAAAGAGCCTGTGTCTTTTTCAAGCATGCTGTATGTGGGGCTGTGACATATACTGCTGGTGGTATATATATATATCAAGCCATGGTAAAGGTGCTATTATATAATGTTTATAGGTGTGTGTGTGTGGCTGCCAGGGGGCAGGACTGCTTTATTTACATTTGGAACCATGAATTGCAGCAATAATGAAGGATACCTCCCAAACAAGTCAAAATGAGGAATGACTTGTTATTAAGGAGTGTTTGGAACAACAGGAAACGATTTTAGTTTGATGAGCAACATCACAAACTTGTTTCATTAATACAGAATTCTTCTGGTGTGTTGACACAGGTGCGAACTTTGGATCATTTTCAACAGCCTCAACGGTGACTCATCAAATCAGAATTTTGATTCATAATTATCCCTTTCATAAATTTTAGAGTTTTGAGCCTTGTTTTTAACTCATGTTACAGTGTAGTTTAGAAAGGTCAGTAAGATGTTTGTTTTTATTGTTTTTAAAGAAATTAATACTTCAGTTTGGCAAGGATGGATTAAATTGATCTTTTATATTCTTTTTGAAATCCTGTGGAGAAAATATAATTGGTTCCACAAAATATTAACTGCATTTAGCTGTTTTAACATTGATAATATTTGAATGAGTAGCGTTTAGGGTATTCCCGAATAATACTGTTATTAATATAAATATGTTATTAATTGTAATACATTTTATTAACTTTTAAACTATAACAGTAATAAACAGAAATAAATAAAATAATTGTAAATGTGATACAAGTTTGTGGACTTAACTTCTGGCTGACTGTGTTATGAAAAATGCCAGTGCATTTGCGTATATACATTTTTCTCTAACAAGCATTCGGGTGATCAACAAAGAATGACCCTGATAAAAGCAAAACATAGGCTACTTACCGTAAGCTTGATAATATTGCAGACAAAACCTTTATTTTCGATTGTTTCATACACATTTTTAATTAAAAAATAATTGTTTTTTACTAATGCTAGGCAACGATCAAGATTAATTGCATCCAAAATATTTTATGTGTGTGTGTACTGTGTATAATTATTATGTATATATTTTGAAAAAATTTACATGTATAATTTATATTATTATATATAAATATATTTTAAATATAATTGTTTTTTTCATGAATATATACATGCATGTTTATATATGCACAGTACACACATATATTATGTACACAAAAACATTTATTTTGGATGCGATTAATTGCTATTTAATCACCAGCACTAATTTTTACATTTCCTGTGGTGTGCAGTCATACTTTAAATAGTGCCTATTGGTACTCATTCATTAAAATAAATTCATTCAAGGCACTTGGTCGTAATTAATTGGTGCTTCCTTGAACTTGCATCTGAGTTCCGTTTTAGTTTGATCTGTCACTTTACATAACACCTAAACCATTGAGTGTTTTAGATGAACATGATAAGAAACCAAAAATGGTAGCCACAAACCGTGACAAAGCATTCCCCTGTACTGGCTTCATTTAGTGATTCATTCAGAATATATTGGGTCATGTTGTTGACTCAGTCCCCTGAGGAAAAACAACATATGGACTTGAGCGGTGGCCTTGAGGACAGACCGAAAGTGAATTTGTTGAAACTCAAATCTAAAAAGACATTTACGTTCATTTGACCCATCTGTTCCTTTGTTAAAGTCTCTCTTTCTCTCTTTTGAGGGTGCGAACGGTGCTAACTGTCTCAGCGATATTGTTCACTAACAGACATGTTGCTAGGATACGAAATGACTTCAGTTAGCACTGAGTTTCAGTGCTTTGAAAATGGCCATGGTGAGTGGTTTGTGTATTTTAAACTTACTGAAAGTGTATTTAGAAATAAATGCAATATTTGCTTCCTTCTATCACGTCTCGTTTATCTGAGAGCAAGACGTTTGTTTGTCATTTCCTGTGAATGTAAGACAGCAAACACCTCAGGTTCAGCGTGGCACTCACTTTTATGTGACTGTTCAGGTTTTTCCTCACATGAAGCAACTTTATCTTTTAGAAGATGACACAATATTTTTTGTATGGATAATCTCACAATGAGATTTGACACCTGAAAGCTTTCCAGAGATATTCACAGGTCTGACGTCTGAGTCAAGCTTAAGGACTTTAAGCAGGAATACAAGTTAAGTCTGAAGTTTCTTATGGTTTTTGGCCATGAACTGAGTCTCAGGACACCATTTATCATCTTTGAAATCTTTTTAAAAAAATTAGATTTACAAAAATGTCATTTAACAGTATAGTCAAAAGTATGTTATTGTAAATGTACCCTTTTAGGAATAATGAAAATTCTGTCATTTAATCAACCTCACATGTGACTTATTCTGTTAAACAACAAAGAGATTTTGATGAATTTTAATATCAGACTACTTTGGTGCTCATGGACTTAAATTGTGTGGATAAAAAACACACAAAGGTGTTTTTTCTATTCAAAAGAAACGTAGTATATGTAAAATTGGGGAAAAAACCTTTAAACATAAATCTTAAAGATATAGTGCAGAGTTTAAAGCTTGTAATCTATCTAATTAATGTTGCAATTATAAGCTTAATTTACACTGAAAATGCACTAAATAACTGAAAAACTATTATAATTAAAATTTAAGTTTCAAGCTCAAATGTAGATGCCAAAATAAGTCTGTTTAAATAAATTCTAGAAAATTCAAGTGAAAATGAAAGTAAAACTCAGAGCAGACTGTTTGAATAGCAGTTGGTGCTGCCATATGGTGCTGTGATAGATTCAGTTATTCATGGGTAATTTGGGTAATTATCTTACTGTAAAGGGTAGGTACATCTTCATTAGTTTAATCTAAAAATATGAGGATTTTGAATAGTGTCCCTCCTTAAGGCTTAAGGTGAAAAATGTCATCTTACTGTGGATGAGCGTCATTGCTCTTGTTGTAAAATGTTCAGGCATGCATGTCCTTGCACGTTTACGTGAGAAATAAAGTATGTACTGATGTGTCTGTAGTATCACATTGGGGTCTGTTCTTATGGATGGTATGGGGAGTGTTTCAATATGAAGATGTGTGGTGCTTTTCACAGGCTGAAGTTTGTGAATCGGTATTTCAGTGATAATCTCCTGTGGTCTTAAGTTGTCTTGAAACTGCTATGTGCTTAACATGAGAGCAGACATGTTGAACATGAGTGATAAGATTGATATTTTTAATCAGGTTTTTCGTTTCGTTTTGTTGCTTTATTCTGTAAATATTATTCATTCATTGCTTTTACTTAATGAGCATGCTTTACTGAACATAACACTTTTCATAGAAATCTCAGATTCAGTTATATGGGACGTTCTTCAAAGCGTGTTGTAACTCAAGGGAGCAGAGTGTATTGAAGGGTCAATTGCTGTTCATAAATAAATGTAGTGAGGCATATGTTAATGTTGCAGTCTTAATGATCTGTTTTTATGGTGTAATTTCCATAGGCTGGTAGAGCTCTGCATTGTAAACATAGAAGTATGTGTTTTCTGTACTTGCCTTCCTTTGGCAGACTGACAGACTGCTATATTGTCTTCTGAGAGATTTTTTTTTTTTTCATTTTGAAGGCCTGTAACTCTCTGTGCACAGGTGGATTGGGATGGACTTCACTTTATGGAGTGGAGAAACTGGTCTCAGTGTGCCAGAGCAGGCTCAGAAAACCACAAGCCTGCCAAGGGCAGTTCATGCTATCATCAGCCCGTTGACTGCGCCAACTGGGTTCAGATGAGCTGCAGTCTCTCTCACACATCCCTGTTTTGTCAGCACTCTCATTTTAAAATGTCCTTTACAACTTCCTTGCTGTTGTGCATATCTTGTTAAAATACTGTTGATATTTTAAGCACATAATGTCTGCTTTTACATTATTTTATGTAAATACTAACAATCAAAATTAATAATGACAATTGCAAATTCAGGGAAAGTATTCGATCAACATTTTGCTCTAATATCAAATTAGAAACTTCTGAGTCAGATGATTACGTGCTATAAGACAGATGTGGAATGTATAAAGGAATGTGGTGTATAATTCATTAAATATGTTGCACTTCTCAGTTGTTGTTTCACTCCGCATCCCGATGATGCATGTTTCTCATTATTATTTATATCCTAACAAATCCAATGAAACATACATCTTCCTGAAGAACAATAAATGCATCTTGTAAGCAGTAAGGCACTGGATGTCTCATTACATGAGTCTTAGGCCCAATCCCAATTCTATTTTCTACCCCTTTGCCTACCCCTCGTCCCTTCCCCTTGCCCCTTGAAATAAAGTGGAAAGGGGAAGGGTTAAATATTTTCCCCTAAGAAATGGGACACCACTA
>JAUMHE010000056.1:6947916-6970870 GCA_032359235.1 Enteromius mattozi
CTGCTCAGACAACTTGCAAAATAGTAAAATCAATGACAAAGAATCATGATAAAATCCTGATATTTTTGAAAAAAATCAGAATATGATATTTTTGCCATATCGCCCACCCCTACCACTGTAATTTGCAAAATAGTCTTAAAAAACCAACTTGAAAAATAATCGGGATTAAAATCATGAATCGTGATTTCCCCAGAAAAAATTGTGATATGATATTTTTTCCATATCGCCCACCCCTAGCTGATATTCTAGTAATATGCATGCTAATAAAAACTAGTTAAGAGACTACATTATTTAATGCATTATGAACTAACATGAATAAACAATGAACAATTGTATTTTTTATACAATTGTATTTTTTATACAACATTATACAATTGTATTTTTTATACAACATTAACAAAGCTTAATAAATAGTGTAATAAATTAATTGTTCATTGTTCGTTCATGTTAACATTATTTGAACAAAAGACACATTGTAAGCTGTTATTGATTTTTTTTTTTAAATTAATTATATATTTTTTGTAGCAAGGAAGCAGTAAAGTGATAAAAATTAATAGTAAAAAACTGTAACACTTTAGTGAGTAGTAATTAGTAAAAAATGGTAACACTTTACAATAAGGTGTCATTTGTTAACATTAGTTAATGTTTTTAACTAACATGAACAAACAATGAACAATACATTTATTACAGTATTTATTCATTTTTGTTAACAATAAAAATACAACCATTCATTGTTTGTTCATGTTAGCTCACAGTGCATTAACTAATGTTAACAAACAACTTTGCATTAACTGAGATTAATAAATGCTGTAGAAGTATTATTAGTTCATGTTAACTAATGTTGTTAACTAATGAAACTTATTGTAAAGTGTTATCAAAACTATTCATTTTACAAAAGATTACTATTTCAAGTAAATGCTGTTCTTTTGAATTCATCAAATAATTCTGTGAGGAAAAATCAAAACATAAAAATACTGAGCAGTGTATTAGGTTTTCAGCATTGATAATAGTAAGAAAGGTTTCTTGCGCACCTAATGAGCATGTTAGAATTATTTCTTCTGAAAGACTGGCTGCTTAAATTCAGCTTTATCATCACTATTTTAATTGATTTAATTAATGAATGTTTTAAGTAGAAAACATAATTTTAAAGTCTAATATTTCACAGTATCACAGTTTTTACTGCATTTTCAATCAAAAAAATAAGAGATATAAGAGACGTCTTTCAAAAGCAAAAATCTTGCTTCCACCAAACTGTTAAATGGTAGTATATGCTTACTTTGTGTTAGACAGAAAAATAATAGCATACAGGGTTTGATATTTGGCATAATGGTGAGTAAAATGATGGCATTTTCATTTCAGGGTGAACCATTAATTTTATTTTCCATCTCCTATTTTCTGGAATTCAATCTAAAAACAGTTTATGAGATGGTTTGCTGTTTTTGTTTGTAACTGATTGTTCTCTTCTCATTGCAGGTTTTGGACGGCCTATTAGCACAGTATGGTACTGTGGAAAATGTGGAACAAGGTAAATGAGTTGCCATAGTCTAAAGTGATGACACTTACATGTATAGTGTACTAAGCATTTTTTTTCTGTTTGTGTAGTTGACATTTTAAGCAGTGCTAAAAATGTTCAAATAGTTTTGTAATCGACATGTTTGCAGCTTGTGTCAGGTGGATGATGAATCACATTTATGGTATACGTGAATTACCCATTTATGAACCCATTAAGAATTTTTCTGTCTCACAGCACATGTGCTGATGTGCTGTGGATTAGCCTAAATTACTAACAGACTGTAGACTACAAAGACAATGTGTGCGTTTAGATCACACGTTATCCAAACTTAAATCAAATCAACACATGCTGCCAGTGGAGATGTCTCAGTTTTGAGGTTCTGTAATTGTCTTTCCCAAATGAGAGAGAGAGTGTGAGAGGGAGGCACACAGGCGACTGACTGTGGATGACAGGAAGTCACAGGCTCATATGAGCAGTGTGATGGAGTGGCAGTGTGTGGATTGAAGTGGGACAGAGTGGCGAGGCTCCAGCTGTAACTTGTGTGTGTTTTCGGGGAGGTGCGGTGTGGTAATAGGGAGGTAGGCGCCTGCGGTCTCGCGTGTACACCTGGAATTAACATGAGTCTCTTGTAACTACTTGTGATTTGATGGAAGGGTCTCTGATTTAGTGACTAAAAATGATTTCATCCGTAGGTTAAATTAATGTTGTTACAGGGGTGCTTGATGATCTGTCGACATATGCTGATACCAGACGCAAACAGCTGTTCATAATCCAGACGAAGACACTCTTCTTTGTAAACGTGTCAGTGATATCCAGAATGTGAGTGAGTCAACAACAAAGGAGAAAAGTTTTAAAAATGTTGTGTAAAACACATGCATATTTACTATTTGTATTTATGTTGTTTTATGCAGTTTTGAAAACCCTTTTTTGTGATTTCCAAGACAACTGTACTATTAAGTGTTTAAATGACTTTTACAGTACTCCGGCGCTTTCGAGATCGAAAATGGAGACTTTGGAAAATGCTGCAGAAAAAAAAATCTAGAGTTGTGTTTCAGTGTAAAAGGACCAAAATGGAGACTTTTGAAAGCAGTGGCGTGGCTCATAGGCATGTATAGAAGCCCCGTTGGGTATAGATGCGGTCGCCATCTTGGAACGGTTAACTTGATGTCACTGTAGGTTCGCACAGAACCGTTCTGTTCAGGATTATGGCATCTTTCGAATATTCAGTGATTCAAGTTAAGAAGACAACTACAATATGGCGGACGGCTGTTGTATAGTGGCCCGTAAAAACGGTCGCTAATGAGGCATCTACTTGTGTGTATATATAGCTTGGCTGCCCACATTCTCTCTGCGTATCCTTGACGACCGCATAAACAGTAACATCATGTTATTTGTTGTACCCATAGTAGATTCCCTAGTCGACCATTATCTAAATAATAGTAATCTATCTATGCATATCTGTGGTTGTACTGTATGAATGGTCCTGTGACATGCATTTTTGAGTTTGGAAGTGTAGACAGAGATTGTTTTATAAAAATGCAGTGAAAAAACCAGTGTAGACCTATAATAGTTAAAAACGAAAACACACTAGTGTAAATGGGGCCTAAAACTATTGTGGTTTTGATACTGATATTGTTTTTTTTATTGGGGAGATACAGTTTAATTAACCTTGATGAAAAATGTAAATTATTGGATAATTTAAAATAATAACAATAATAATAAGCAGTGAAACTATTTTATATAATTAATTTACAATATGTATGAAATAAAATACTGTGCTGAAGTACTTACAATTAATTTCATAAATAAAATAATTACTAGTTAAGCTTTCATTTCAGGAATTTCTTGAAAGTTTTTTTTTAAAGAACTTCAACTTCTTCATTTGATGACAGATAATGTTTTAAAATGACATTTGAAATGATATCATTAGCTGTCCAAAGTAGTGAATTTAACTTTTGCGAATACAACAAAGACAAAGACAACAAAATTATCATTTTCTGATAAAGTGAGATTATGATCACTATAAATTTCTATTAAAAAATGTAGAAGCCACTGAATGAAATAATTTTCATATATAATAAATTACTTGCACCTCAAAGCTAGTAGACCTAACAACGTAATGCGGTCGTTGCTTTCGGAGATGGATGCCTGCTGTTTGGGAACGCAGTTCTGGGAGGCAATTATACAGAAATACTTTGATGACAGTCTTTGCTCAGGCATTTCAAAAATGACCATAACAACATTTCAGATGCTGTGGAATGAGACTGGTCCACTGGTTAGTGATGTTTTTTGCGAAATAATGCATTTTTATTACAAATGTGGCATTTCCATCACTTGTTTCTGATGGGGAAATAGCTTATTGTCTCAAAACCTACTGAATTCCCAATCCAGTCTGAATGAATGAAATCACAGACTAGTAATAATTATGACTCCAGCATCATTTAGAAAACACATTTTATTCAAATAGTGTTGTTGTGTTACTGGATCTTATGAAATTAAATGTGATTGTGTCTGCATGGCGTAAGGGCATTGCTATTTCTCGTCGTTCTTTCTCAGCGCGTATTCCGTGATGTGTCTTCATTGGTGACACTCATTGGTTCTGAGATTGATCGCTTGAGCTGTCTTACAGCGAGGCTTTGTGGTTCTCTTCATGTGTGAAGCTCTGGATTTCTGCCCAGCCATCCCACTCAACTTCCACTGTTCTTTCAGACAGACTGTCTGGTCACACAACTCCATCTAATCAATAAAAAGGCAGGCTTTCCTCTTAAAAATGCCGTGCACATGCACATCGTCTCTGCAGTGGCTTCTGTCTGTAATTATTCAAATGACCCAAGAGGAATTCTTGTAATGTGGCACAACCTTCATTTAGACCCATTTTACACTCTTCAGAGAGTATAATACAGCTTGACCTTTAGAGGGCTGGATCTGTGCGCAGGTGCTATTGTTAGCTGTTGGATTCGTATAGCTGCATGAACTCTTCAAGTGGAGGTCTTTCCCTCATTGTGTGTGTATTTAGATGATACACAGGGCTTTGATCTACGGACGTCAGGGTTGTTTTGTGCTTGTCCTGTGAAGTACACATCTGGCTGTGGCACAGTAGTCCTTAGTTTATATGCAGACACTAGCTCTTCACAGCACTAGTGTTAAACTGCACATAATACAGAAGCATGCAGTCTCACATTTATGAATATGATCGAGCTCCCTTTTTCTAACTCATTTTCTCTCTTTTTGTATTCATTTTTTTTGCAGTTAACACTGATACAGAAACTGCAGTGGTGAATGTGACATATTCAACAAAAGAAGAGGCTAAAATGTAAGAATATAAGTATAAAAGTATTTTGCTTATTTTATTATTATTAAAATATTATTCTTAAATTAAATGTGTATATATAATAATATGATTTAGCTTTATATTTTTAAATACAATTATAGTATAAAGCAATTTTTTGGGGGGATTTCAATTAAAATGTACTGTACATATTAGATTAAAAACATAAACTTGAAAAGAAATGAAAGCTAAATAGAAACATTTAAACTAATAAAAAATTAAAGAATGAAGAAAACCTAAGCTAAGATTAAAATGAAAACTGAATGTACAAAAAAGCTAAGTCAAAATATTAGAAGTATTATAATAGCAAATAAATAAAATTTATACTGGAGTAAAACAAATAGCTCATTATTTAAGTGATTTTTTTTTGTCACATGAATAATATATATCAGAATGATTTTTACCTCTGAAAAAATTTAATCAAATGATAATCAAAATGTTTCAGTAAATCAGTCCCATTGTATCAAAAACGTTTTCTTCGTCATACATGCTTTTCTACAGAACCTCTAATGGTTGGTGCATTTTTAACTGTCACTGGTTATGCCCCCGTCATACTGCCCTGCCTTATTTTTTGATTTACAGAAGAGCAGTACAAAACTCACCATCTGTACGCTGTCATTGTATTCCACTGATAATCGTCCCCCTCTGTGTCTTCAGAGCTGTTGAGAAGTTAACAGGACAGACGTTTGAGGATTACTCCTTTAAAGTGTCTTATATTTTGGATATGGATGCTGCTCCGCCTCTGCCTGCGACCCGGAATCGTCGGGGTGGAAGGACATCACGGGAACAGGACTCCCAGCCCGGGACTTCTGCGGGCTCTCTGGGGCCCCGACAGAAACAGCCAGACTTCCCCCTGCGCATGCTGGTGCCCACACAGTTTGTGGGAGCCATCATTGGCAAGGAGGGGCTCACAATCAAAAACATCACCAAACAGACACAGTCCAAGTGAGTGAGGGAGTGAGGTCCTTAAGATTCAGAAGAATTATTTCAGTGCGCTGGAATTAATATCAATGCAACTATTATTTATATAATGGTCACAGTTTATTTTAAGGTCTAGTTCTTGCTATTAACAAACTGTTAACTACGACTTTCGCCTTAATGCATTAATAAGCTAATTTGCTGCTTATTAATAGTTAGTAAGGTAGTTGTTAAGGTTAGGATTAGAGATGTAGAATATGGTCATGCAGAATATGTCCTTTTTAAGTACTAATAAACAGCCAATTTGTTAGTAATATGCATGCTAATAAGCAACTAGTTAATAGTGAGAATTGGTTCCTATACTGAAGTGTTACCTAAATAATTAATTGGATAATAAATGTGTTACTTGTATTACAAATGTGATATACACGACCATTCAAAACTTTGGGCATTTACAATTATGTTTCATCTGCTAATTACATTATTTAAGATGAACTAACAATGAACAATACTTCTGCAGCATTTATCTTATTAAAGCTGAACTTTTACTAATACAAAAAGTTTTATCTGTTAATAGTGAAGTTAATACAGTGTAGAACTAATATTAACAAATGTTAATAAATTCCAAAAATATATATTGCTCACTGGTTCATTGGTTTATTAACTAATGATGTTAATGTTGATCTTATGTTTTACTGATTTTTTTTTGTGCCTTTTGAAAGAAGTCTTGTGCTCTTTAAGGCTGCAATTATTTAATAAAATTACAATAACAACATATATTTTAGTATATTTTAAAAATGTCAAAATAAAATGTATTCCTGTGATGGCAAAGCTGAATTTTATCATTCTATCAGTCTTCAGTGTCACAAGAAGCATTGTTTATTATTATCAATGTTGAAATTAGTTAGCTAGTGCTGCTGCTTAATATTTTTGTGGAAAATATTCATTCTTTGATAAACAGAACGCAAAAGAGCATTTATTTTGTAACAACAAATGTCGTTCCTGTCACTTTTAAATGTTTTAATGCATCCGTGCTGGATAAAAATGCTTTAAATTAAACTAAAAGTTACTGGGTTAAATGTTTTAAATGGCAATGTACAAAGAACTGCTTCAATTAAATACCTATTTTATATAATATATAATATTCATTGCTAAGATCATCTGTTGCTAACATAGCATATTTTGCACACTTAATATCCTGGATATATGTCCCAGTTATTAATGAAATAAGCATGAACTCACAATGATTTTAAACACATGCTTGATGATATTGACAGCTTTTTATGAAGCTCTGTCTGATCTCTGCTGAATAGTCATATTCCCGTCCTGATAGGGTGGACATCCATCGTAAGGAGAACGCTGGAGCAGCAGAGAAGCCGATCACCATCCACTCCACTCCTGAAGGCTGCTCCTCTGCGTGCCGCATGATCATGGACATCATGCAGAAAGAGGCTGATGACACGAAGGTGTAAGTCTGGATCTTCTGGAGTCACGGGCGCTCTTTAAATATATCTCTGTGGTTGCCAACTTGTGATCTTGCTTCTGTAGAACTGAGGATATTCCTCTGAAGATCCTGGCCCACAACAGTCTGGTCGGAAGACTGATCGGGAAGGAGGGCAGGAACCTGAAGAAGATAGAAGAGGAGACAGAGACCAAGATTACCATCTCCTCGTAAGTGTTTGCTGCATTTAATGGCTTTCAACTGGTGAAAACAAGGGACGCTCATAATTATTTCACTGTTGTGTCAAAGTCCATAATGTTTTGTCACACTTCATCTTATCGGCTTTTTTTATGGAGGCATACATAATTACTTGGTTCACCATGGAGAGTTGTTTTGATAGGAAACATGTTTATTTGTTGTGACGATATTGATCAAAACGTGATCTGAACATGTGATATCTTGTAATGGGCTGCTAAGTGCTGGGATCTGGTTCAGATCATCAGAGTACAGGTGGTCTTATGTATTTCCCAGAAATAAGTGTGTGCTGGGCACACAGATAGCTTAGGAAGTGAGTCACCCAATTAAGCCCTAACCAGGACTGCTGACGTCATTGCATCGCTGTCCCTCTAAAAGCAGCCTCATTCACCAGTGCTCATCAATACCAATTCAAAAGACTCCCTCTTCACTCACTTCCAGGTTCCAGGTTGATTCAGGATGGCTGTATTCATCACTGCAGAAATGCACTACAATTTGTCAATACAATTTGGTATTCATTTAAGAACAACATACAGTTAGAGCGATGCAAAGCAAATAGTTAGTGTTAATTATGTCTTTCTATTACTTGGCTTAGGTTTCTGCTATTGTCACGTTTATCAGCTGGAGTGCCCAAGAACTCCAGTAGAGGGCACTCCACCACGGACTCTGTTATGTGTGTGTGTTAGCTCTGTCTGTGTTTCCGTTATTATTTAGGACTCTTATTTTGAAGTCTTGTTTACCCATTGTCTCTGTGCTCACCTGTCCCTCAGCTCCCCTGTTAGTTACCATGACAACTCATTGGCTCCTCCCCCTTGTTAACTCATTGTATCACCTTTAAAAACTGTCTGTGTTTGTAGCCTAGCTGCTGAGATTTGAGTGTTCACTCTTGTAATAAGCGTTTCCTTGTGTTCCCTAGTCTAGTCTTGTTTCCTGTGTTTGATTTCTCCGTGTACCAACCTTTTCTTGCCTTTGGATTATTGCTAAGTTTTGCCCCATGGACTCTGTTTGCCGATCGACCGACTCTCGCTGTATTTCTGGATTATTCTGTGTTTTGCCTCCACCATTGTTGTTTGCTGCTTTCACGACCTTGCCTGTTTGACCATGCCTTTTAATAAAGCTCTGCATTTGCATCCGCCCTTGTCAGTCCCCTTCGCTATCCTGTGCTTCAGTTAAATCATGCCATAATGGTAGGGACCCTAAATTTTGGGAATAATTTTAATAATAAATAATAATAATAAATTTGTTCACTGTGCATTTGGCTACAACAGACATAAAAGCACACATAATACATTATTGTAAATTATCAATTAAAAACTAATAAAAAGCTTTAAAAAACAAACAAACAAAAAAACCAGTTGGGGCACATTTTGTTGCTTTCCAATTTGCTATTGACAGTTAATATTTATATTAATAATTATCCCTCTATTTATTAAGATTTATATATAATAATAATAATAATAATAATAATAGTAATGTATTTTAATGGTATACATTTACATACACACAATCATGCTGTAATTAAAGCCAAAAACATAATCTCAATAATAATGATGATAATAATAATAATAATAATAATAACAACACAGAAGATATTGACCCATTCAAAGTGATACAATAATTGAAACACTTTCTATTAGTCAATACCAGTATGATCACATCATACACACAATATAATAATAATCACAATAGCAAAGATATTGACCCATTCAAACTGATGTAATAATTTTAAAAACCTTTATATAATAATAATAATAATAATATTACATATTGGCAAAGATATTGGCCCATTCAGGCTGATGTCACAAATTAAAAAAACACAACAAAAAAACAACACATTTTGGTTACATCATATCCACAATCTTATAATTAGATAAGACCTTGCCATGCCTTATTTAATTAAAAAATACCCTCAATTGACCTATCGGTAAGCCCTGCCCCCTTAGTTACTGTTGCTCCCTTAGACAAACAACGTTGTCCCACGATGATTTTGCACAGTTTTGGACACAGAAGGCCAACTAATGTAAATTAAATATTCCATGGAGTTATTTAAAAAATATTTAAAAATAAATACGGGGGATAATTCGATAGGGTACGATTCAATTTCTGTACATTTAACCAGTTTAATATAAGTAGACAGTTTGTGTTTTTGACCTATATTGTACAAGACGCGAGAACAGTCAGCTTTAAGTTTGTTCATTAACATGAATGTCTCTAGTTTTACTGTTCTGCTTGAGCAGATAAATATTATACCTTAGTAAGTGTATGACAACTAGAAAATGAACATTTTTTCTTGCTTAGAATGCTTAGGGACATTTTGCTCTGTTTGTTTGGATTTAGGAGATTGAATAAAATAAATTATATTGCCTATCCTCTCAGGATACCTGAAATCAGTGTTACAAGTACCCCAAACACATAGTTTTTCCTTTTTTAAAGCATAAACCCTATTAAAACAATGCGAGCTTCGGGTCTTCCAGTGTTTCTCTATGGCGCTGAAACCTACAGATGAGAGTTCCACTCTCTGTGCAGCTGATACTCAACTGCCATTGGCTCATCTGCGTTCAAGGGGAGGGGCTTACTGATTGGTCAATTGGAACACTGCTCTGACAAAAGCAGTATGTATCTTAAACATGTACCAATGATTTTACTCTCACCTACTTTTTGTCTTTCTTGATTCTTTCCACAGTTTACAGGACTTAACTATTTATAACCCAGAGAGAACCATTATAGTGAAGGGGAGTATCGAGGCCTGTTGTAGGGCTGAAGTGGAGATCATGAGAAAGCTGAGGGAAGCCTATGAGAATGACATTGCTGCTATTAATGTAAGTGTTTGTGGTTTCGATGAGAGGAAATGTGATTTCCGTCTTTAAGCCACTGTCTTAATGTCATAATCAATATGTCAGATTTAACCCAAACCTGAAATGCTGATATGCTCCGTATAAAAAAAAAAGTGTGATCAACCTTGAGTCAGCGTCTAATAGAAGACTAGGCGGTTAAATGCCTCGTCTGTTTACTCGTGTTCAGTTATTGACTGTGTTTATAGGAAACAGCCTTGAGTCAGACCGTCCCCTGCCGTGCATACGGAGAATGCACTGTCATCCTGTCAACAGCCGTTCACACAGACGCGCACACACATGTACTCCATTCCCCCTGTTTACATGCATGATGTCACTGCCAGTGTCTGAGGGAGGTGAAGCTGTAGACTGAGAGCGAATACTGCAACAATAGCATCATCATTCTCGTTTACACAGGCGCATCCAGTGCCTCTCTTCATCTTCAGTGAGTCATTTATTTTGTGGAAGAGGCCTCTATCAACTACACAGATCAAATTTATGCAGTTTCATTTATACTCACGCATTAGTCAGTCCTCAGTCAGGCGTATGGTAAATTATTCATGCTTGGATCAAGTGTTTTTGCGACAGTTTCGTGTGTAAGTGTCTATTAGTCGATCCCTGTAACCTTCGTTCTCTTTTGTATGAAGAAGGCGCAGCAGATGAATCAGACAGAACATGAAAAAGTAGACATATGAAGTTCTCTGTCAAGACTAAACAGCATAACTTCTTATCTAAAAACATTTGCCACAATGCAGCGGGTCGATGGAGCCACCTAGCGTGACGGTAGCAATATTACAAGACATGGTTAAACAGCACAGCAATATGCTGAAACCGAGGATTCTGTTTGCATTTTTTAAGTTAAAATGAGAGTGTCGAGAAACTTGATAGCTTGAGGTCAAGCACTGAGTAATCATTCATAATCCATGATGTCTTGCAGCAACAAACCAACCTTATCCCTGGGTTAAGCCTGAGCGCACTGGGCATCTTTTCAACCGGGTTGTCAGTATTGCCACCAGCTGCTGGGCCCAGAGGCGTCCCGCCCGTACCCCCGACTGGCTACAACCCTTTTCTTGTGAGTACAAACCACAGTATATACTTCATTCTGGAAATACAGCATATTTGGATGTTTCATCCTCAGGAATGAGCAGGTCAAAATTCAAAATTCGTAAAATTACGTGATTAATGATCATAACATGATTATTAAAATTAAATTAATTTATATATATATATATATATATATATAAATTAATTTAATTTTAATAATCATGTTATGATCATTAATCACGTAATTTTACGAATTTTGAATTTTGACCTGCTCATTCCTGAGGATGAAACATCCAAATATGCTGTATTTCCAGAATGAAGTATATACTGTGGTTTGTACTCACAAGAAAAGGGTTGTAGCCAGTCGGGGGTACGGGCGGGACGCCTCTGGGCCCAGCAGCTGGTGGCAATACTGACAACCCGGTTGAAAAGATGCCCAGTGCGCTCAGGCTTAACCCAGGGATAAGGTTGGTTTGTTGCTGCAAGACATCATGGATTATGAATGATTACTCAGTGCTTGACCTCAAGCTATCAAGTTTCTCGACACTCTCATTTTAACTTAAAAAATGCAAACAGAATCCTCGGTTTCAGCATATTGCTGTGCTGTTTAACCATGTCTTGTAATATTGCTACCGTCACGCTAGGTGGCTCCATCGACCCGCTGCATTGTGGCAAATGTTTTTAGATAAGAAGTTATGCTGTTTAGTCTTGACAGAGAACTTCATATGTCTACTTTTTCATGTTCTGTCTGATTCATCTGCTGCGCCTTCTTCATACAAAAGAGAACGAAGGTTACAGGGATCGACTAATAGACACTTACACACGAAACTGTCGCAAAAACACTTGATCCAAGCATGAATAATTTACCATACGCCTGACTGAGGACTGACTAATGCGTGAGTATAAATGAAACTGCATAAATTTGATCTGTGTAGTTGATAGAGGCCTCTTCCACAAAATAAATGACTCACTGAAGATGAAGAGAGGCACTGGATGCGCCTGTGTAAACGAGAATGATGATGCTATTGTTGCAGTATTCGCTCTCAGTCTACAGCTTCACCTCCCTCAGACACTGGCAGTGACATCATGCATGTAAACAGGGGGAATGGAGTACATGTGTGTGCGCGTCTGTGTGAACGGCTGTTGACAGGATGACAGTGCATTCTCCGTATGCACGGCAGGGGACGGTCTGACTCAAGGCTGTTTCCTATAAACACAGTCAATAACTGAACACGAGTAAACAGACGAGGCATTTAACCGCCTAGTCTTCTATTAGACGCTGACTCAAGGTTGATCACACTTTTTTTTTTATACGGAGCATATCAGCATTTCAGGTTTGGGTTAAATCTGACATATTGATTATGACATTAAGACAGTGGCTTAAAGACGGAAATCACATTTCCTCTCATCGAAACCACAAACACTTACATTAATAGCAGCAATGTCATTCTCATAGGCTTCCCTCAGCTTTCTCATGATCTCCACTTCAGCCCTACAACAGGCCTCGATACTCCCCTTCACTATAATGGTTCTCTCTGGGTTATAAATAGTTAAGTCCTGTAAACTGTGGAAAGAATCAAGAAAGACAAAAAGTAGGTGAGAGTAAAATCATTGGTACATGTTTAAGATACATACTGCTTTTGTCAGAGCAGTGTTCCAATTGACCAATCAGTAAGCCCCTCCCCTTGAACGCAGATGAGCCAATGGCAGTTGAGTATCAGCTGCACAGAGAGTGGAACTCTCATCTGTAGGTTTCAGCGCCATAGAGAAACACTGGAAGACCCGAAGCTCGCATTGTTTTAATAGGGTTTATGCTTTAAAAAAGGAAAAACTATGTGTTTGGGGTACTTGTAACACTGATTTCAGGTATCCTGAGAGGATAGGCAATATAATTTATTTTATTCAATCTCCTAAATCCAAACAAACAGAGCAAAATGTCCCTAAGCATTCTAAGCAAGAAAAAATGTTCATTTTCTAGTTGTCATACACTTACTAAGGTATAATATTTATCTGCTCAAGCAGAACAGTAAAACTAGAGACATTCATGTTAATGAACAAACTTAAAGCTGACTGTTCTCGCGTCTTGTACAATATAGGTCAAAAACACAAACTGTCTACTTATATTAAACTGGTTAAATGTACAGAAATTGAATCGTACCCTATCGAATTATCCCCCGTATTTATTTTTAAATATTTTTTAAATAACTCCATGGAATATTTAATTTACATTAGTTGGCCTTCTGTGTCCAAAACTGTGCAAAATCATCGTGGGACAACGTTGTTTGTCTAAGGGAGCAACAGTAACTAAGGGGGCAGGGCTTACCGATAGGTCAATTGAGGGTATTTTTTAATTAAATAAGGCATGGCAAGGTCTTATCTAATTATAAGATTGTGGATATGATGTAACCAAAATGTGTTGTTTTTTTGTTGTGTTTTTTTAATTTGTGACATCAGCCTGAATGGGCCAATATCTTTGCCAATATGTAATATTATTATTATTATTATTATATAAAGGTTTTTAAAATTATTACATCAGTTTGAATGGGTCAATATCTTTGCTATTGTGATTATTATTATATTGTGTGTATGATGTGATCATACTGGTATTGACTAATAGAAAGTGTTTCAATTATTGTATCACTTTGAATGGGTCAATATCTTCTGTGTTGTTATTATTATTATTATTATTATTATCATCATTATTATTGAGATTATGTTTTTGGCTTTAATTACAGCATGATTGTGTGTATGTAAATGTATACCATTAAAATACATTACTATTATTATTATTATTATTATTATTATATATAAATCTTAATAAATAGAGGGATAATTATTAATATAAATATTAACTGTCAATAGCAAATTGGAAAGCAACAAAATGTGCCCCAACTGGTTTTTTTGTTTGTTTGTTTTTTAAAGCTTTTTATTAGTTTTTAATTGATAATTTACAATAATGTATTATGTGTGCTTTTATGTCTGTTGTAGCCAAATGCACAGTGAACAAATTTATTATTATTATTTATTATTAAAATTATTCCCAAAATTTAGGGTCCCTACCATTATGGCATGATTTAACTGAAGCACAGGATAGCGAAGGGGACTGACAAGGGCGGATGCAAATGCAGAGCTTTATTAAAAGGCATGGTCAAACAGGCAAGGTCGTGAAAGCAGCAAACAACAATGGTGGAGGCAAAACACAGAATAATCCAGAAATACAGCGAGAGTCGGTCGATCGGCAAACAGAGTCCATGGGGCAAAACTTAGCAATAATCCAAAGGCAAGAAAAGGTTGGTACACGGAGAAATCAAACACAGGAAACAAGACTAGACTAGGGAACACAAGGAAACGCTTATTACAAGAGTGAACACTCAAATCTCAGCAGCTAGGCTACAAACACAGACAGTTTTTAAAGGTGATACAATGAGTTAACAAGGGGGAGGAGCCAATGAGTTGTCATGGTAACTAACAGGGGAGCTGAGGGACAGGTGAGCACAGAGACAATGGGTAAACAAGACTTCAAAATAAGAGTCCTAAATAATAACGGAAACACAGACAGAGCTAACACACACACATAACAGAGTCCGTGGTGGAGTGCCCTCTACTGGAGTTCTTGGGCACTCCAGCTGATAAACGTGACAATAGCAGAAACCTAAGCCAAGTAATAGAAAGACATAATTAACACTAACTATTTGCTTTGCATCGCTCTAACTGTATGTTGTTCTTAAATGAATACCAAATTGTATTGACAAATTGTAGTGCATTTCTGCAGTGATGAATACAGCCATCCTGAATCAACCTGGAACCTGGAAGTGAGTGAAGAGGGAGTCTTTTGAATTGGTATTGATGAGCACTGGTGAATGAGGCTGCTTTTAGAGGGACAGCGATGCAATGACGTCAGCAGTCCTGGTTAGGGCTTAATTGGGTGACTCACTTCCTAAGCTATCTGTGTGCCCAGCACACACTTATTTCTGGGAAATACATAAGACCACCTGTACTCTGATGATCTGAACCAGATCCCAGCACTTAGCAGCCCATTACAAGATATCACATGTTCAGATCACGTTTTGATCAATATCGTCACAACAAATAAACATGTTTCCTATCAAAACAACTCTCCATGGTGAACCAAGTAATTATGTATGCCTCCATAAAAAAAGCCGATAAGATGAAGTGTGACAAAACATTATGGACTTTGACACAACAGTGAAATAATTATGAGCGTCCCTTGTTTTCACCAGTTGAAAGCCATTAAATGCAGCAAACACTTACGAGGAGATGGTAATCTTGGTCTCTGTCTCCTCTTCTATCTTCTTCAGGTTCCTGCCCTCCTTCCCGATCAGTCTTCCGACCAGACTGTTGTGGGCCAGGATCTTCAGAGGAATATCCTCAGTTCTACAGAAGCAAGATCACAAGTTGGCAACCACAGAGATATATTTAAAGAGCGCCCGTGACTCCAGAAGATCCAGACTTACACCTTCGTGTCATCAGCCTCTTTCTGCATGATGTCCATGATCATGCGGCACGCAGAGGAGCAGCCTTCAGGAGTGGAGTGGATGGTGATCGGCTTCTCTGCTGCTCCAGCGTTCTCCTTACGATGGATGTCCACCCTATCAGGACGGGAATATGACTATTCAGCAGAGATCAGACAGAGCTTCATAAAAAGCTGTCAATATCATCAAGCATGTGTTTAAAATCATTGTGAGTTCATGCTTATTTCATTAATAACTGGGACATATATCCAGGATATTAAGTGTGCAAAATATGCTATGTTAGCAACAGATGATCTTAGCAATGAATATTATATATTATATAAAATAGGTATTTAATTGAAGCAGTTCTTTGTACATTGCCATTTAAAACATTTAACCCAGTAACTTTTAGTTTAATTTAAAGCATTTTTATCCAGCACGGATGCATTAAAACATTTAAAAGTGACAGGAACGACATTTGTTGTTACAAAATAAATGCTCTTTTGCGTTCTGTTTATCAAAGAATGAATATTTTCCACAAAAATATTAAGCAGCAGCACTAGCTAACTAATTTCAACATTGATAATAATAAACAATGCTTCTTGTGACACTGAAGACTGATAGAATGATAAAATTCAGCTTTGCCATCACAGGAATACATTTTATTTTGACATTTTTAAAATATACTAAAATATATGTTGTTATTGTAATTTTATTAAATAATTGCAGCCTTAAAGAGCACAAGACTTCTTTCAAAAGGCACAAAAAAAAATCAGTAAAACATAAGATCAACATTAACATCATTAGTTAATAAACCAATGAACCAGTGAGCAATATATATTTTTGGAATTTATTAACATTTGTTAATATTAGTTCTACACTGTATTAACTTCACTATTAACAGATAAAACTTTTTGTATTAGTAAAAGTTCAGCTTTAATAAGATAAATGCTGCAGAAGTATTGTTCATTGTTAGTTCATCTTAAATAATGTAATTAGCAGATGAAACATAATTGTAAATGCCCAAAGTTTTGAATGGTCGTGTATATCACATTTGTAATACAAGTAACACATTTATTATCCAATTAATTATTTAGGTAACACTTCAGTATAGGAACCAATTCTCACTATTAACTAGTTGCTTATTAGCATGCATATTACTAACAAATTGGCTGTTTATTAGTACTTAAAAAGGACATATTCTGCATGACCATATTCTACATCTCTAATCCTAACCTTAACAACTACCTTACTAACTATTAATAAGCAGCAAATTAGCTTATTAATGCATTAAGGCGAAAGTCGTAGTTAACAGTTTGTTAATAGCAAGAACTAGACCTTAAAATAAACTGTGACCATTATATAAATAATAGTTGCATTGATATTAATTCCAGCGCACTGAAATAATTCTTCTGAATCTTAAGGACCTCACTCCCTCACTCACTTGGACTGTGTCTGTTTGGTGATGTTTTTGATTGTGAGCCCCTCCTTGCCAATGATGGCTCCCACAAACTGTGTGGGCACCAGCATGCGCAGGGGGAAGTCTGGCTGTTTCTGTCGGGGCCCCAGAGAGCCCGCAGAAGTCCCGGGCTGGGAGTCCTGTTCCCGTGATGTCCTTCCACCCCGACGATTCCGGGTCGCAGGCAGAGGCGGAGCAGCATCCATATCCAAAATATAAGACACTTTAAAGGAGTAATCCTCAAACGTCTGTCCTGTTAACTTCTCAACAGCTCTGAAGACACAGAGGGGGACGATTATCAGTGGAATACAATGACAGCGTACAGATGGTGAGTTTTGTACTGCTCTTCTGTAAATCAAAAAATAAGGCAGGGCAGTATGACGGGGGCATAACCAGTGACAGTTAAAAATGCACCAACCATTAGAGGTTCTGTAGAAAAGCATGTATGACGAAGAAAACGTTTTTGATACAATGGGACTGATTTACTGAAACATTTTGATTATCATTTGATTAAATTTTTTCAGAGGTAAAAATCATTCTGATATATATTATTCATGTGACAAAAAAAAATCACTTAAATAATGAGCTATTTGTTTTACTCCAGTATAAATTTTATTTATTTGCTATTATAATACTTCTAATATTTTGACTTAGCTTTTTTGTACATTCAGTTTTCATTTTAATCTTAGCTTAGGTTTTCTTCATTCTTTAATTTTTTATTAGTTTAAATGTTTCTATTTAGCTTTCATTTCTTTTCAAGTTTATGTTTTTAATCTAATATGTACAGTACATTTTAATTGAAATCCCCCCAAAAAATTGCTTTATACTATAATTGTATTTAAAAATATAAAGCTAAATCATATTATTATATATACACATTTAATTTAAGAATAATATTTTAATAATAATAAAATAAGCAAAATACTTTTATACTTATATTCTTACATTTTAGCCTCTTCTTTTGTTGAATATGTCACATTCACCACTGCAGTTTCTGTATCAGTGTTAACTGCAAAAAAAATGAATACAAAAAGAGAGAAAATGAGTTAGAAAAAGGGAGCTCGATCATATTCATAAATGTGAGACTGCATGCTTCTGTATTATGTGCAGTTTAACACTAGTGCTGTGAAGAGCTAGTGTCTGCATATAAACTAAGGACTACTGTGCCACAGCCAGATGTGTACTTCACAGGACAAGCACAAAACAACCCTGACGTCCGTAGATCAAAGCCCTGTGTATCATCTAAATACACACACAATGAGGGAAAGACCTCCACTTGAAGAGTTCATGCAGCTATACGAATCCAACAGCTAACAATAGCACCTGCGCACAGATCCAGCCCTCTAAAGGTCAAGCTGTATTATACTCTCTGAAGAGTGTAAAATGGGTCTAAATGAAGGTTGTGCCACATTACAAGAATTCCTCTTGGGTCATTTGAATAATTACAGACAGAAGCCACTGCAGAGACGATGTGCATGTGCACGGCATTTTTAAGAGGAAAGCCTGCCTTTTTATTGATTAGATGGAGTTGTGTGACCAGACAGTCTGTCTGAAAGAACAGTGGAAGTTGAGTGGGATGGCTGGGCAGAAATCCAGAGCTTCACACATGAAGAGAACCACAAAGCCTCGCTGTAAGACAGCTCAAGCGATCAATCTCAGAACCAATGAGTGTCACCAATGAAGACACATCACGGAATACGCGCTGAGAAAGAACGACGAGAAATAGCAATGCCCTTACGCCATGCAGACACAATCACATTTAATTTCATAAGATCCAGTAACACAACAACACTATTTGAATAAAATGTGTTTTCTAAATGATGCTGGAGTCATAATTATTACTAGTCTGTGATTTCATTCATTCAGACTGGATTGGGAATTCAGTAGGTTTTGAGACAATAAGCTATTTCCCCATCAGAAACAAGTGATGGAAATGCCACATTTGTAATAAAAATGCATTATTTCGCAAAAAACATCACTAACCAGTGGACCAGTCTCATTCCACAGCATCTGAAATGTTGTTATGGTCATTTTTGAAATGCCTGAGCAAAGACTGTCATCAAAGTATTTCTGTATAATTGCCTCCCAGAACTGCGTTCCCAAACAGCAGGCATCCATCTCCGAAAGCAACGACCGCATTACGTTGTTAGGTCTACTAGCTTTGAGGTGCAAGTAATTTATTATATATGAAAATTATTTCATTCAGTGGCTTCTACATTTTTTAATAGAAATTTATAGTGATCATAATCTCACTTTATCAGAAAATGATAATTTTGTTGTCTTTGTCTTTGTTGTATTCGCAAAAGTTAAATTCACTACTTTGGACAGCTAATGATATCATTTCAAATGTCATTTTAAAACATTATCTGTCATCAAATGAAGAAGTTGAAGTTCTTTAAAAAAAAACTTTCAAGAAATTCCTGAAATGAAAGCTTAACTAGTAATTATTTTATTTATGAAATTAATTGTAAGTACTTCAGCACAGTATTTTATTTCATACATATTGTAAATTAATTATATAAAATAGTTTCACTGCTTATTATTATTGTTATTATTTTAAATTATCCAATAATTTACATTTTTCATCAAGGTTAATTAAACTGTATCTCCCCAATAAAAAAAACAATATCAGTATCAAAACCACAATAGTTTTAGGCCCCATTTACACTAGTGTGTTTTCGTTTTTAACTATTATAGGTCTACACTGGTTTTTTCACTGCATTTTTATAAAACAATCTCTGTCTACACTTCCAAACTCAAAAATGCATGTCACAGGACCATTCATACAGTACAACCACAGATATGCATAGATAGATTACTATTATTTAGATAATGGTCGACTAGGGAATCTACTATGGGTACAACAAATAACATGATGTTACTGTTTATGCGGTCGTCAAGGATACGCAGAGAGAATGTGGGCAGCCAAGCTATATATACACACAAGTAGATGCCTCATTAGCGACCGTTTTTACGGGCCACTATACAACAGCCGTCCGCCATATTGTAGTTGTCTTCTTAACTTGAATCACTGAATATTCGAAAGATGCCATAATCCTGAACAGAACGGTTCTGTGCGAACCTACAGTGACATCAAGTTAACCGTTCCAAGATGGCGACCGCATCTATACCCAACGGGGCTTCTATACATGCCTATGAGCCACGCCACTGCTTTCAAAAGTCTCCATTTTGGTCCTTTTACACTGAAACACAACTCTAGATTTTTTTTTCTGCAGCATTTTCCAAAGTCTCCATTTTCGATCTCGAAAGCGCCGGAGTACTGTAAAAGTCATTTAAACACTTAATAGTACAGTTGTCTTGGAAATCACAAAAAAGGGTTTTCAAAACTGCATAAAACAACATAAATACAAATAGTAAATATGCATGTGTTTTACACAACATTTTTAAAACTTTTCTCCTTTGTTGTTGACTCACTCACATTCTGGATATCACTGACACGTTTACAAAGAAGAGTGTCTTCGTCTGGATTATGAACAGCTGTTTGCGTCTGGTATCAGCATATGTCGACAGATCATCAAGCACCCCTGTAACAACATTAATTTAACCTACGGATGAAATCATTTTTAGTCACTAAATCAGAGACCCTTCCATCAAATCACAAGTAGTTACAAGAGACTCATGTTAATTCCAGGTGTACACGCGAGACCGCAGGCGCCTACCTCCCTATTACCACACCGCACCTCCCCGAAAACACACACAAGTTACAGCTGGAGCCTCGCCACTCTGTCCCACTTCAATCCACACACTGCCACTCCATCACACTGCTCATATGAGCCTGTGACTTCCTGTCATCCACAGTCAGTCGCCTGTGTGCCTCCCTCTCACACTCTCTCTCTCATTTGGGAAAGACAATTACAGAACCTCAAAACTGAGACATCTCCACTGGCAGCATGTGTTGATTTGATTTAAGTTTGGATAACGTGTGATCTAAACGCACACATTGTCTTTGTAGTCTACAGTCTGTTAGTAATTTAGGCTAATCCACAGCACATCAGCACATGTGCTGTGAGACAGAAAAATTCTTAATGGGTTCATAAATGGGTAATTCACGTATACCATAAATGTGATTCATCATCCACCTGACACAAGCTGCAAACATGTCGATTACAAAACTATTTGAACATTTTTAGCACTGCTTAAAATGTCAACTACACAAACAGAAAAAAAATGCTTAGTACACTATACATGTAAGTGTCATCACTTTAGACTATGGCAACTCATTTACCTTGTTCCACATTTTCCACAGTACCATACTGTGCTAATAGGCCGTCCAAAACCTGCAATGAGAAGAGAACAATCAGTTACAAACAAAAACAGCAAACCATCTCATAAACTGTTTTTAGATTGAATTCCAGAAAATAGGAGATGGAAAATAAAATTAATGGTTCACCCTGAAATGAAAATGCCATCATTTTACTCACCATTATGCCAAATATCAAACCCTGTATGCTATTATTTTTCTGTCTAACACAAAGTAAGCATATACTACCATTTAACAGTTTGGTGGAAGCAAGATTTTTGCTTTTGAAAGACGTCTCTTATATCTCTTATTTTTTTGATTGAAAATGCAGTAAAAACTGTGATACTGTGAAATATTAGACTTTAAAATTATGTTTTCTACTTAAAACATTCATTAATTAAATCAATTAAAATAGTGATGATAAAGCTGAATTTAAGCAGCCAGTCTTTCAGAAGAAATAATTCTAACATGCTCATTAGGTGCGCAAGAAACCTTTCTTACTATTATCAATGCTGAAAACCTAATACACTGCTCAGTATTTTTATGTTTTGATTTTTCCTCACAGAATTATTTGATGAATTCAAAAGAACAGCATTTACTTGAAATAGTAATCTTTTGTAAAATGAATAGTTTTGATAACACTTTACAATAAGTTTCATTAGTTAACAACATTAGTTAACATGAACTAATAATACTTCTACAGCATTTATTAATCTCAGTTAATGCAAAGTTGTTTGTTAACATTAGTTAATGCACTGTGAGCTAACATGAACAAACAATGAATGGTTGTATTTTTATTGTTAACAAAAATGAATAAATACTGTAATAAATGTATTGTTCATTGTTTGTTCATGTTAGTTAAAAACATTAACTAATGTTAACAAATGACACCTTATTGTAAAGTGTTACCATTTTTTACTAATTACTACTCACTAAAGTGTTACAGTTTTTTACTATTAATTTTTATCACTTTACTGCTTCCTTGCTACAAAAAATATATAATTAATTTAAAAAAAAAAATCAATAACAGCTTACAATGTGTCTTTTGTTCAAATAATGTTAACATGAACGAACAATGAACAATTAATTTATTACACTATTTATTAAGCTTTGTTAATGTTGTATAAAAAATACAATTGTATAATGTTGTATAAAAAATACAATTGTATAAAAAATACAATTGTTCATTGTTTATTCATGTTAGTTCATAATGCATTAAATAATGTAGTCTCTTAACTAGTTTTTATTAGCATGCATATTACTAGAATATCAGCTAGGGGTGGGCGATATGGAAAAAATATCATATCACAATTTTTTCTGGGGAAATCACGATTCATGATTTTAATCCCGATTATTTTTCAAGTTGGTTTTTTAAGACTATTTTGCAAATTACAGTGGTAGGGGTGGGCGATATGGCAAAAATATCATATTC
>JAUMHE010000056.1:6979576-6990849 GCA_032359235.1 Enteromius mattozi
AATGTGATCGGTGCGCATGTCAGTATTGTGATCTACCTCAGGCGTCAGGGTACCTCAGTCCAATCTTTAAGTTACCTTTTTTTTTTCTCCCTACATTTTGTATGCCTTGTAAACTGAAAGTTTTGAATGTGTTCTTTTTAATAATTATAATAATAATAATAAAAACGATCAAGAAAAGATCTAGTCTGAAGTCTTCAAGTCCATCTGACTAAGAAGAATAGATCTAAAAGCTTTCGAAAATGTATGCGAATTTACTTCATTCTTTTTACCGATCACAACCTCGTGATTTATTATAGAATGTGTAACTGAGGGGTACTTACCTGCCCGAAAGGGGTTCTTAATGTGGATACTGTGTACTGATGTCTAGATCAGTGACAAATGGTTCAAAAGACTATCCCCAGGATTCACAGACAGGGTTTATGCCTAGTCCTAGACTAAATGTAAACCTAAGATGTTTTAACTTTAAGAAATTTGCACTGACTGATCTTAAAACATGTCCGTGGCTTTGTTTTGTCTTAAGAAATGCTTTTTTTCTAAGGCATGTTTATAAAACATAACTTAAATGTGCTGATTGAACTGTGGCCTAATCCTGGCTTCGGCTAAGCCCTGTCTTTGAAACCGGGTCTATGAATATCTAGCAGAATTGCTTAATTCGAAGCATTCTCCAGGAGCAACTGTCTGAAGCGTAAGCCAGCTTTCTCTTTACATTTTATAAAAATGAGTCCAAATTCAGGAATTGCAGTCAGACCAAATTTTTTAATGAATTAGTTTTTTTTTTTAAATTAAGGCCTTTCACAAAACAAAAACCAGGTTGATATAAAATAAAAAAGCAAAAAAAAAAAAAAAAAACTTATGTAATTCACAGAGTATTGGTAAAAGTGTTTATCATAATTACACAAAATCACATATGCAGGTATTTTGTTGATCTGCAGTGGATCTGTTCCCGCTAAAACAACGAGGCCTATGTCAAATCAAGTCGAAAGACAGTAGAAGGTCACCATGTTAAGTCTAGGTGTGTGTACTTGCAATGGTTGGTTTGCTTTCATACAGTAATTTACACGATTTGTCTGTGGACTGAACTGCAAGCTTTTCCACTCCATACTTTTAGTTCTAACGTTTGACCGTTTTCGGTAGCGGCGTGTTACTGTAGACCTGTGTAAATCGTTTTTTTTACCTACTGAAGCAACTCGTCCACACTTATCTGCAAAGAGTAGCAAAGACATCAGGTGCTGAAGGTGTTTCTATTAATACAGGTTAGAGGCTTCTGCTAGATGAGGTCAGTTTGTGGATTTCTAGCAATTTTTCACTCAAGAAGCTTAATACGATACTTATGGTTCTTGACTCTGTGAAGGCTTGTAGCTAGACGAGGCCGTTATTCCCCTGAACGATAGACTTTCTGCTTAATCTCAGGTGTTTGCTCATTGATGGAGTTCAGGTTGTGTAGCAGTATGATAACTCAGATAACTTTTAACTGTTATTGTAACTGTAACACGCACCACGCTGTCGATAGACACCTATCTAATGTTCTACAGTGGTTCTTAACTTTTCTTAAGACTTTGTATTTCGAGGCTTCGTCAGGTGTGCATCAGTATTTAACTTTACGGAAGCATTAGTCGATACGTGCATTAACTAACACCACACTGTTATATTGTCTCTGTAGTCTGGTAATTAAGCTGTCTCGCTATCCATTATGATATCCTGTAACGTAACGCTAGGAAGAATCGAGGTCTTTGCATTAACTTTAGGCCAAAAGTCATAGCTAATATAAGTCGAACGAACCAGGTCAGTTTAGGATAGCTGTTGTTTGTAGTGTTGGCATGAAATCTCATCGTGGTCTTTTATTGAGCCCTAAAGCTTTTAGGGTGAATGGAGACTTAAGGTAGGTGCTGTTCTATGTTTATTTTTTGATATTAGAATAGACCACAGGCACAGCTATAGTTGCTCGCAGTATGACAGCACCATTCTAGTCGTGTTTATCTCGGGATGAGAGCAGGAAATCAGAGCGATGCATGAGAATTCAATGCAAATCATAGGCTGTGAAAACTTATTTGCGCCTTTACCACGGCAGATCCATTCCTACGCAGCTCTCTAGCTTCTCGCGTTAGTTCAATCCGAGCGATGTGAAACAGAGAACTGGTCTCGCTGCACTGCCTGCCGTGTCCCCTCAGCTGGATTGTGGGTAGTGGGGGTGGGGTTGGGGGACTGAGAGCTGAACTTTTTTTTTTTTTTGCTAACAACCATGTTGTTTTGAAATGTAGGTGAACTGTACTGCTGATCAACATGGATTTGAGCAATAAAAATTCTTTATAAAATTCTCATGTCTGATGTCCATTCCTTTTATCTCATGGACAAATGCCCATAGCTCCATAAGTCCTTGAACCAACTAATCAATGTCTTTTGGAATACTAGGATGTATCTGTGTTAGTTCTCACACCCTCATTCATTATTCCCTACATTACTCAACTAATATAGTCCATGAGCACTGAATTTAGATACTTTGGAGTTTGGACGCATGTTCTGGTGAGACGTGGAAATTTTAGCATTTTTTTAGCAGCTAGCTGTTGTGTGTACATCAATAGTAGTCCCGTTATGGAGGTGCGTTATGGGATTGAATAAGTACACCTAATGTCCACTGTTTGCAATTATTACTTTAAATATTAGAATTGTATTTTTACAGTTATTTGTTTTCTTTAATACTTTATTTTACAATTAAATATTACATTTGAGTAAAAAGCTGTATTACTAAAAATTTTATTTTTTGTAATTATTATTACTACTGTTATTATATTTTCTACCCATACTGATATATTATCAAAATTGTGCAGCAATTTAAAGGCAAAATGCTCAGTGATATGTAAATTCTTAACTAAAACTGTGCAATGAATTTTTGACATATCCCTATTAATTTCCAGGGCAGGTTGGAGCTGAATTCCCCATTAAATGCAGGACATTGTTCCATTCATCAACTGTGCATATGAACACTGGCTTGAAATGAACAGCATGCAGTTGTGATAAAATGTTCTGAAAGAAGCTAATGGAATGAGTTTATTATCAAATGATTGATCATCGTAAACAGCTTTACTCACATGATGTGGGTGTTTGTTGAATAAAGACTGCTCTCAGTACTGCTAATGCCACTGATACATAGAAAAGGATTTGCTGTAATTCATCATTTCAACATTGGATAGGTGTTGAGTGACCGGGCAGGACTTCACATACTACCTCCATCCTCCATAAGGAAACAAAACCCATAGTCAATATTTACAGCTTGATGTCCCATTTTAATATTTACAAGTACTCCAAGAAGATAAAATATTAAATATTTCACTTTAGTGAGGTAGGTCACTTTTAAGGCTGGTGTGAGACTTCAAAGACAGTAATCCACAACCAAAATTCACAATTTCCTTATTATTACAGTCTGTAAATACAAAAAATGGGCATTAAATATCCATACTTTGCTGCACGACATCTTTTAAACCACAAAAGCCTGTTAAGGACAGCTGATGTGCACTGAAATAAATGTACAGTATGTATGGTACGTAAAAACTGATGCTGGATAATTTTGTGATGTGCACATAAAACCAGGATTCAAAATTCAAGACCACCAACATTAAATATAAATATAGAAATTCCAAAAAAGGCAGCAAAAAGTCCCTTTTTCTCATTTACATCACAACCCATGCATGTAAAAACATAGCAGCTTTCAGAGTAAAGAATATGTAAAAATTACACTTCCATTTTTAAAAATCTGAGACCACAGAAAAGATTTTAGAGCTCTTAAAACGTCACTTTAAATACAAATAGTAGCCACCCACAAAGCAGCCAAGGGGGACTGAATGACTGACCCCACATTGTCCCTTATCTGTTCTTCTTCTTGTCTTGACCGAGTCCATTTGTTTCAAAGCCGTCCAGATGGAGATGCTTAGTGCTGTATTTACGGATCAGAGCTCCAGGCAGCAGAGCAACACAGGCAATAAGGAGCAGTTTCAACACCACACTCCAGGAGAACAAGTCGTCCAGAGAGGAGATATGAGACAGCATTGATCCCGTCTGGACACAGATGAAGTTGTACGGCATCAGGCCTAGAAGAAAATACAGATGTTTCAAATAAATGCTACAAATACTAAGGGAAATGTTCTGAAATATCCTTTAACTGTGTTTACCAATGAAGACGGCCATAAAGAAAAGAGTGACAGGAATATTCAGTATTGGGGAGGTCATGTTTAAGAACCAGTTTGGACTCATGGGAAAGAATCTCAGGAAGAGCAGAAAAAAGAACAAGCTGCTTCTGTTTTCCTCAACCTGGGGTAAAAAGTAAAAATAAAAAAGTTACAAACGAAATCAAGTAGCGATACTTTGCATTTTGTACTTTCAGGTGTCTTAACTTGATGTACCTTCATTTGCAGCATGGCCACCTTGTCAGGGAAAAGTCTCACAATGTGCTCTTTGCCGAATGCCTGGGACAGGAAGAAACAAAGAGTGGCACCTACTGTGGTTAGGACACAGGCGAGGAGAAGACCATACCATGTCCCAAACAACGCCCCAGCCAAGATGTTCTGTGGGGGGAAAAATATTAAAGTAAATAAACATGCATGTTGTACATAATGCTCCTGCTAAATGTATGAGCTAACATTATCTCTGTGTATATTGTACATTTACATTTAATCATTCTGCTTTTATCTAAAGTGACCAGGTACATCTTCGAACCTAAATGAGGAACAGGTCACAAAATCTAGAAGAAATATATCATTTAACCACTGTTTCAAGCAGCTGACCTTCATTTAAGCGTAATGCTATATACTCTACTTACTAAGAAAGAGGAACCGGGTATAGCGAAAGCCTGCTTGTAGAGGTAGGCACTGCAGAAGAGTAACAGCACATATCCTGTGTGCTCTGTCTTATAAAACTGCAACAGCTCTGCCATCTCTTTCAGCTCATCCAGGTCTGATGGGAACTTCAACCTGGACCAAAAAAAACAAAGTCAGGTTGGACATTGGTAAACTTGCAAGCACAGTACCTCCCTTGATTATGCATCTGGTTCAAGGACACTATGGTTAACCTCTTTTGCGAGGTTTAAGCCTACATCAGAAAAACGAATTAAAATGTAAACAATTTAAAACGCCGAGCTTCTCTAATATGAATAGTAGGTAGGGATGTTCAAGAAGAAACGTCTGCATTATAAACGTGGTAACAACAACAGATCTAATTTCACTGCCAAAGGACAAATGACAGCTGGAGACAAGGACAAGATAAAGAGCATCCATTTTGAAAAATACGTTTTTCACACTTTGCAAGCTTTACATCCTCAAAATGTTTTGTATAAGACTGAAAAATCAGCCGCGGGAGCTGCATAGCAATAGGCAGAAGGTAATCATTATCACACACGCAAGAGACGCACACCTGGAGGCTGAAGTCTCCATTTCACTGGGGTTGTCTTCATCATTAGATTTGATCGTCTGTCCTTCATGCTCTTGTTTAGGCAGCTGAGGTCCAGGGGGGAGATAAGAGGATAGTAAGTAAAGGTAAAAAGTAGCTGTCAATATTACAGCGATCAGACCACCAAGCGAACGCATGACGGAATGACTAGAGGGCGCAAAAACAGCATGCCCAGTTCACTTCCGCAAACTCACTATCATTCATTAGTGTATGCTGCCGTTCAAAGCAGCTGATTGGTAGGATCCTTGACTGCCTGACCACGTGATCTACGTAATATTCATAAGCTAGAATTTGTAAATTCGTTTCCGGGAATGGAAGCGCTGTCTCCTGCGGTGACCAGATGTTATTTGAATAACTTTAGCTTTTTTGGGTTAAGCAACTTTTTATACTTTTGTGAAAGTCAGTTGTCATGGATAACACGCTGGACGTGCGACGTCCTCCCTTAAAGACGCATAAACTAATAAAGGAGTGGGTGTGATTTAAACTGACGCACTGAGTTTACTGGGGTCCCAAAGTTCAAAAGTCCCGCATGTCTTTCAGCTCACAACAACACCGTTCAACTCCACAAAATGGCCCGATTTGAACTTGTGAAACGATCAGTTGCTCTGATCACTCTTACCAACCCACCAGTCAATGCCTTAAGGTGAGTGAAAAGCTGCTTTGCTAAAAAACAATAGTGCATTTATTTATTTAATGCATTGTTATCCTTCTGTGTTTGTTAAAAAAATAAATAAATAAATACATGCATACAGTCTAGTATTATATTTCCTAATATACTAATTTGTATTAAACGTTTTATAAATGGTAAGATTTATACACATAAAGTGTCCTTAAAATGTCAGTTTTTCAAGTGCATTTTTTTTTTAAACCATCTAAGTTTATGAACATCTGCTTTCTCCTTAGTTCTGCAGTGCGTCATGCCATTGCAAAGAGCATGGAGCGTGCCCTAAATGACCCAAAGGTCACGGCAGTGGTCATCTGCGGAGAGAGTGGAAGGTTTTGTGGAGGTTAAAAATATTAAAGATAAACATCCACCATAACCTTTTTCTGTTTGTTTGTTTGTTTAGGTTAAAGTTTATAATGAAACGCTTCCTCTGGCTGAGTTTTAAAACTTTTAAGATCTGAACAGACTTTAAAACGCTTGCCAACAGTGTTAATAGTTACAGAGAAAAACTGGGCATACTAAACAACTGAGGAACACACACAACCACATCTCACTGTGTATTCAAGCTTTAAGAAGACCGTTTATTAATATCTAATGATGATGTGTTCTTCTGCAGGTGCAGACATCCGTGAGTTTTCTGCACCCTTAAAGGGACCTCCGTTGGTGCCCCTGTTGGACGCCATAGAGGCAGGAGAGAAACCTGTGGTTGCTGCCATAGAGGGGGTGGCTCTAGGTGGGGGCTTTGAATTAGCCCTAGTCTGTCACTATCGTATCGCACACTTTAAGGTAAACTATTTTATTATACTGCTGTTTATTCTTGTGCACATGCATGCTGAACTAGCTTTAATATTATGCAATACTGTCTAGTTCTGATATGTCCCTAGTTAGTCATTTGAACTTTGATATCAATATTTGAGGTTTATCAAAGAAGGGAAAGGTTGTTGTTTTGTGGTTTATTCACTGTGTATGTAGTGCATAACGTATTATGTGTTCCAGGCACGTCTTGGACTTCCAGAGGTGACTTTGGGCCTCCTGCCAGCTGCAGGGGGAACACAGCGTCTTCCCAGGCTCATTGGCATTCCTGCTGCCCTAGAACTGATCACCACTGGTAAATCATACACTTAGCCTACAGGCACACCCACAATTCACCCCAACGGATTTCAGCCCCTTTGCTTACTTCAACCGCATGCCCTCTCTGCAACCCTCCATAAAAAATGTAACAGTCATGTCATGCGGAGAGTGTTTCTGAAATTTCTGATCGCCTAAGAAAAAATAATCCAGTCCATTAATTCATTTTTTATGTTCTGGAAGTGCAACTGCTGCTAATTCAAGAGAGATTTCATAAATAATTAAATAGTTTTACAAATTAGCAAGTGCTAAATTTAAGCCGATAAAGTACAGTATGATAAAAAAATGTAAGCAATAAGCAACTGCATTTTTTCAGTAATAAATAAAACTTTTCCCACTAGATGTCAGCATTGTATATTGTTTTTGATTGATTTGCCTTAGGGCTTACAGCAATAGTTCATACAAAAATGAAAAAATTTACCCATATGTCATTCCAAACATATGTTATGATATTTTTTATTCAGTGCAACACATATAGAAATCATTTTTACATTGCCTTTTTTCTGTACAATATTTCACATTTTATTTTTTTTATTTTTTTTGTAAGCATACATGAACATTCCTTTTAAAAAACGTATTTATTTTCTTCTGGTAAAATAACAGCATACAAGATTGAAATGCTGTAAGCATAAGTAATTTATTTTAATTTCCTTTAACAAATGAGCAATCAGATTTCAGTTGTTTTATGATTGTGATGGGATTTTCCTCACACGTTATCATAATATATTAAGCAGAAAAATAATCAAGTAAAGCACCCCACACTGTTCAGGTTCTCTTTTACCTGCAGCAGCATTATTGTTTGATATTGCAGGCCGCCATATCTCTGCACAGGAGGCTCTGAAACTGGGCATCGTTGACCAGGTCACGGAGCAGAATGCTTGTGAGGTGGCTGTGGAGTTTGCCCTGAAAGCTGTAGGTATGTCAAGAGCTGGCAGAGCAGAAATACTGATATTAAAAGCCTGAACAGTAAAGGGAAGCAGAGTCTTTGGCAGGCTCTCAGAGTCAGGGGAGGTACCAGATAAATCCTTTGTCACAGCAAATGGAATTAATGTTTCATATCCTTGTCAACGAGTTTCAGAGTCGTTCTATTCTTTTGATCTATTTTTCAAGGAGTGAAAAGGAACAAACTTTATTAGAATATTAATTATGACCCCTCTGAGCATTGGAGAAGGATTTAAACAAACTACATTTTTATGAATGTTTTTTTTTATCTTTCACAATAATAGGTCAAGTTCCTGAGGATTTAATTCCCTATTATGATAAGATGGTCTTTATATCACCTCAAAACAATTCAAGAACATGCAAAATGCAAATGATTTTACTCAGGGACTAGGCTCATTGATTGTCTTTAAAAAAAATACTGGTCAAGTGGAGTCAAAAAATTATTGTTTATACTGTCTCTTGAGAGTATTGAATCGTACTTGGTCTGAAAAAGCTATTAGAGACTCTCTCTGCAGCTTCTGAAAAATGAATGCCAATCGTTCACCTTCTGCTTGACCCCCATTTCCTCCAGTAATGAAAAAATCATATGAGAGCAATTAAATCATTGGAGGGATTGCTGGACTCTTTGAAATATTTCTGTCAAATTATTCAGCTTTTCTACAGTAATTGCAGCTGTTCGTTGTACTCTACAAGCCACAGATTTTCGCTGAGACTGAGGGAGCCAGATCCCTTGTAATGTGAATGTTGTGAGTGACACTCTTAGGGAGAGATCAGGGTTCATCTAGAGTCAGGATAAGCTCTGAAGGGAGATTAAAGATTGGCCACAACTAATGCTCTCACTGCAATCACACGCTGAGCGAAGATCAACCCGACCAAATCCTCACGACAGTCAGCTAAATGGAATTGCGGAGCAGGTATGGTGGACAACAGCCAAATGTGGACAACTAGGCCAAATGTGCCTGATTTACTGACTAATGGTACATACCTATAGTAAATGGTTCAAAATGGTCAAATCTGTCAGAATTTAGACGGGTTAATTCCACTTCAGTATGTGACTATGGCTGGGAATTAGCATCTAAGTTAAATCTCCTGAATGTGATCATGTTCAAAAGTAGGGTACCTGAGGTAAAAATTATTTTCTCCTTTGAAAGAGCTTAGAAGAGACCTCTCGCTCCCTTGATGCATAAAGTACCATTAAAAGGTTTGGGGTCATTAATATTTTTATTTTTGACATTCTGTTCCTCCTGAAAGAAATATCAAACTTTCCATAAAAAGATAAGCGGCAACTGCACTTTATATTAGGTGGCTTTAACTAGTTACCTTTATATTAATGGTCTGATACTGTATATAATTACTGTAATGTGAAACCGGACACGTTTTTACATTGTACTTATTCTTTGATATAAGTACATAGTAATTAAGCTTATCTAATATCAAATGGGACTACAGCAACTGTTTTCATCATAAAATGATAATAATAGTAATAAATGTTTCTTGTGTGCCAAACACTGTTATACTGAAGACCGGAGTATTGGCTGCTGAAAATTCAGCTTTACCATCACAGAAATAAATTACGTTTTAAAATATATTACAATAGATTTGATTTATAATAATATTTCACAATATTGGAAACGCCACGCCGATATTTGTTCTTGTTTTATTTCGCTGACTATTATTTTTTTGGGATTATTGAGAGTGTGATCATAATCCATGATATCGAAATGCACAATAAATAACTACCACTTCCGCATTTGTCCACGTGTGTTGCCGTAATACTCATAGGCGGAAACCTAGGATAGAGCGGATATTGAGTCATTTATAGGCGACAATGAACAGGGACGGTTCATTATTTAAATACCAGCGAAGCTATCTGAATAATTTCACCGTCAGGCATTTTTATCATGGTCTTTGATCCACAAGCTCAATTTTTCACCTCATAGATATCACATTTGGATATATTAAAAATCTAAATATATTATATAAAATATATTATATAAATACAAATCACTTTTTCTGAAGCATTGGTTTGATAATGGCATCATATTAGTGGATCAGTTATTTAATTTAAATGGTTTTCTTTTACTTATGGTGAATTTCTTGCACATTATAAGATTCCTGTAACACCAGGGGATTATGGGGGATTACTAAAGTTTTTGGCACTATTTCTCTGGAAGTCTTTATGTTATTTAAACATCAGACAAGAGTAAACATCCAACAGATTTCTCTGCCTACTATAATAAGTTCTTATATAGGTAACATTTGGTTCTCTCTTAAATCACATAACAGTGCAGTAAGAGCTTTATTTCAACAAGACATTGTGTTTTTGCCTTATGTTTATTCATATTGGAATCGCTTGACAGATAATATTGTTTGGAAAAAGGTATGGTTAACACCTAATCAATATTTAATTACAAACAAGGTAAAGGAAGTATCATTCAAAATTATACACAGGATTTACCCAGCCAAATATTATTTGAGAAAATTTAAGTCTGATATTGACTTCAGTTGCTCTTTTTGTGCCAGTTGCCCTGAAACTGTGGTACATTTGTTTTGGCATTGCCCTTTTGTTAAACAATTTTGGCAAAATGTCTGCGATTTTATTGTACAAAATATCGGTAGTTATTTTGTTTTGTTTTGGAAACATGTATTATTTGGTATCTTAGAGAATAGCAGAGAAAAGCACTGTCATATTTACACGATAAATCTTATTTTTTTACATGTATAATTTTATATTCACAAATGTAAGTTCTCCGGCAAAAAACCCTGTTTTCTTTCTTTTAAGAAAAAAAAATTGGAGCATTATATTGATACTATACAATATTCTATGAAACAGAAGGCAATTAAAATGATGAAAGTTTGTAAATGCTTTAATATTTTTGTATAAATCTGTAGTATACATCCCCTCTGGTGTATAATTTTTTATTATTTGCAAATGTTTGTCATATGTAACTTGTTGTTGATAAAAAACAACAAAAAACAAAACAAAACAACAAAAAACTGGTTCATTATTTAAATCTGGAATTTCTTTGAATTTATAAATCCTACAGAACTTTTGAGATAACTTAAGTACACAACTGCATGAAATATATAAACACTGTGCAAG
>JAUMHE010000056.1:6990949-7005590 GCA_032359235.1 Enteromius mattozi
TTGAATTTATAAATCCTACAGAACTTTTGAGATAACTTAAGTACACAACTGCATGAAATATATAAACACTGTGCAAGGGATATTTTATTACAAAAATCTTACATATTGTGCCTTTAAATAAATGCAGCCTTTGTGACAAATAATTTTATATATTGCATATTTTTATGCTTCATAATTATTATAAGTCAAAAGTTTTATTTTGTATCATGGCTTTTGAGTCAGTTACATAATTCACAATGCTTCGTGAGATAAATCTTTAATTGAGTAATAAAAGATTATGTTATGTGTGTTTTTTTACTCATTTCCAATTATCTATTTGTTTATTTGCCAAATGTTGGAATGTTGTCATGCAACTTGTAACTCTATCCAGGATCCAGGATTGTTATGTTTGTTTTATTTTATTACTTTACTTATTTAACAGGGAAGCATGTAAAAAGTAATCAAAAGTGGCACACTCATACTCTCTAAATACTTTCTGTAAAATCTCGCTCTCTGCTCTCATAGCTTTAGAGATTTATCTTGTTTTCCAGTCGCAAAACCATCTGCCAAATGCACCTATCAGGATCTGACCCAGCCCTACAGTATTTACTCACAATAAATCACAGCATTAGTGAATCAAGTCCTGCCCACAGCATCAGAGATTAACCACAGATACATCTGTATCATGCAGTATAGCACAGCACACTAGACATCAAACTGAACACTTTTTATGCTTTAATGTGTTACATGAAATGGATAACTCCTAGCCATTGTACAGTACAATGAAAATACCACCATGATAATTGATTACCATGATAACAGGGTAATCACAAACTTAGGGAATCAAGTTTAATGAAAAACCTACAGTATTTGAAGCTCCAAAATTGAAAAAAATTAACTCTGCTTGCAATACTTATTATTGTCAATATTTTTTATATTGATTGCTCAAAACTTAGTTCAGAAAGCAGACAAAACTGTTGGTTTCTGCTTCTGCTGGCCCTTTAAGGCCCATCAGTGTGACCCAGATTCCAGAGAGGAAGATGAATCTAATGCAGTTAGAAGCTATATTGAATCAAGTACCGCCCTGCATAATCCTTTTAGTAAGGCAGGAAGTCAAACGTTAGAACCTGATAAATTCAGAAAAATGCAGTTTTGTTGGGCTGTTCTTGTGTGTGTGTGTGTGTGTTGGTTTGTTGTACGGGTGTATGCACGAGAAAGTGTAAATGGGTGTATACCAGACAGAATAGGACTGAAGTCAGATCAAGTGATACTTTCTGTATCACACCATATTTTGACATCATGTTTTGTGTATCTTTAACAGCCAAACCATTGTCTTCCCGAAGAGTGAGCATGCTGACCACACCGTGCCCTCCAGATCTGGATGCCCTCTTAGAAGCGGTCACCATGCAGGTTAAAAAGAAGGCTCGGGGAGTGATGGCACCTTTGGCTTGTATTCAGGCGGTGCTGGCAGCCGCTACAATGCCTTACAGCAAGGGAATAAAGCGGGAGAGCGAACTGATGGCCACTCTTTTCAACTCCGGCCAGGCCCAAGCTCTTCAGTACTGCTTCTTTGCTCAGAGGACTGCTGGGAAATGGACTCTACCCAGTGGAGCACAATGGAACAACAGCAAACCCAGAGAGATCCGGAGTGCAGCCGTCATAGGTATCAAACGAGAATGTCTTCGTGTGCATGAGCAAGACCTGGGAATGGTACCAGGATTATGATTAACTAAAATTATTAAAACATTAATGCTGAAATAAAATATAAATGCTAGAATAAAAACTTGGCTTGACAGCTAACTAAATGGAAGCAAAAAAATGACCAAATGAGGAAAGATGGAACCAAAGTATGCACATCAACAGCACAAAATGCTCAAAATTGAGAAGATAATAAATAAAAAACAAAAACAAACAAAAAATAAAAACCTCCAAAGTGTGACTCTTACCTGTGAGTATGAAGGCACATTTGAAATAATTTTTTACTGTCTAATGAAGAGCCTGTTAGATCGAAACATTACCTTATTTGAAATCCAGTATTACATTTTTTGCAATTTGCCTACGTTGTGCGAAATTAAAATTTTAATTAAATTTAAATTAAAATGTAAAAACTAAAACTAAATGATATTTAAAAAATAACTAATTTACTAAACATAGTTTTAGAAATAATTCATTTATAGGCCATTTTCTTATTTCTGTTCGGCATTCTAATCTTGGACAGCTTTATGCACATTTATTGGTTGTTAGTGTGCTAATGTTGATTTTCAACAGTGTTGAAAACATCTGTTCGTTTGAAGTTTGTGACAAGCAGAGATGTTCGCTTATCACAGAGGAACTGGCACTGAGCAAACCTTCATGCACAGAAATCTGGCACCGTTTTGTGCTCTGCTCAGTTATACCATCTGCCAATTAACAAGTCTAATTGTGCCTATGTTGTTTTAAATTGGCGGCTCAGTTTTACTCTGTACTGACCGTCAATTTGTCACCCTTTTAGGTCTGGGAACTATGGGAAGGGGCATTGTTGTGTCTCTGGCACGCGTGGGAATTTCTGTCATTGCTGTAGAGTCAGAAAAGAAACTCTTGGAGACCGGCAAGCAGATGGTGATTGGCATGCTGGAGAGAGATGCCAAAAGACGGGGAGTGAGTGCCTCTCTCAATCTCCTCAAATTCACCCTCAGCATACAGGACCTGAAGGATGTGGACCTTGTTATCGAAGCCGTCTTTGAAGACATGGCACTTAAGAAGCGTGTTTTCCAAGACTTGTCCAAGGTTTGTAGACCAGCGACTCTACTCTGCACCAACACCTCTGGTCTGGATGTGGATGCGCTGGCTGGTGTGACCGACAGACCACACCTGGTGGTTGGGATGCACTTCTTCTCACCTGCACATGTCATGAAGCTCCTAGAAGTTGTCTGCGGTCCTCGTTCCTCAAGTGAAACCATCGCTACAGCAATGAGCCTTGGGAAGAGGATGGAAAAAGTAAGTGTCGCTGTTGGAAACTGCCCCGGTTTTGTTGGAAACCGCATACTAAAGCCTTACCTGGATCAAGCCACCTTCCTGCTGGAGGAGGGAGCCACACCTGAACAAATTGACAATGCTCTGGAGGACTTTGGTTTTGCGATGGGAGTCTTTAGGATGTCTGATCTTGCAGGCCTTGATGTTGGTTGGAGAGTCCGGAAGGAATCTGGGTTGACAGGTCCTGATGTTGACCCAAAAAATCCCCCGCGTAGACGCCAAGGGCGTAGGTACTCTCCCATTCCAGATATGGTCTGTGAGCAAGGCAGGTTTGGGCAGAAGACCGGTCGCGGTTGGTACATGTACGACAAACCTGGAGGCACTAACGCACAGCCCGACCCACTAATCCAGAACCTCCTCGAGATGTACAGGAGCAGGTACGGCATTAAACCACGCAGTATCTCAGATCAAGAAATAATCGAGAGATGCCTTTTTGTCATGGCCAACGAGGGCTTCCGTATCCTGGAAGATGGCATAGCTGCCCGTCCCGAGGATATTGATGTTATCTATCTGTTCGGTTATGGCTTTCCAAGGCATCGAGGTGGGCCCATGTTCTACGCCAGCATGGTGGGCCTGGAAAGAGTGCTGGAGAGGTTGGAGCATTATCACCGAGCCCATCCTGATGTGCCTCATTTGGAGCCCAGTCCACTATTGAAAAAACTTGTGGCTTGTGGCAGTCCTCCTGTTCAAAAATGGAGAGAGCATATCAAAACAACGCGAAGCCATCTCTGAAAGCACAACATGCCAGAATTGTTCATTTAAAACACTGCTGAAAGCTGTTATTAATAAAGAATTTACTGTCTCAACTCTTAACCCTGTCTCATCGGCTCTCATTATGTCTCCCTGAAGAGGCTTTAATTTCCTGTGTTGTATTTTTAGCATTTCTTAGAAGCAGATGTCTTTAGTTTGGGCGGAAAGCCAAATAAATCCAAACAAATTACCTTGTTTCATTTTTGCACAGCTCTGTGCTCATGGCCCATTGGTGTTTCTGCTGTAAAAGCGCATTAGAAAAGTGGCATTTTATCTTTAAAGGATTTATGGATGAGAGGGTTTTCAGACGCTTACAGCTGCCCATACACATTCACCACAACGTATGTTCTGTGTACACTACTAATCAAAAGTTTGAGGTCAGTTAGATTTAACATTTTTGTAAGAAGTCTCTTTTATGCTTACTAAGACTTGATTTATTGGATCAAAGATACAGAAAAACAAGAATATTGTTACAATTTAAAATAACTGTTTTAGATTTTAATATATATTTTTATAGATTATAGATTACAGATTATAATATATTTGATTTGATTTGATGTTGTGAATAGCTGTGCTGCTTAATTTTTTGTCGAACTTTTAACTTTTAACTTTTTCAGTAAATTTTCAGTGAATTTCAAGAGCAGAATTAGATATTAGATTTTTTGTCACTTTAAAAATGTTTTATGTCTTTTTGATCTATTTCATACATCCTTTCTAAATAAAAATCTTTTTTATTTTACTTTTTATACTGACTCCAAAGTTTTGAACGTTGTGTATACATGATGAATTACCTGTTAATATGCTTTTTTTTATCATTTATATTGCTGTGCATTCAGTTTGAGGAAAACTTTTTGATTAATTTGGCTTTGAGGATCTATGTGGAATAGCTGGCCTGTGAGGTGTAGTGTGTATGATGTGATTTGTGCTTTGCTGCAAGGGATAAGTTAATTGCTATTACTTCTGTGCTGCTACCCAAATATGTTTGAGGCTGTTTAATTAAACCACACTAAACCCCCATGTTCACTCCTTTGAACTATGTCCAAAGATGGTGTAGAAATCCAACTATGAAGACCAAAATATTTGCACACATACATAGAGAGATCAGAAATTTGTACTCAGTACTCAGATTCACTAATATATCAATGTTCACACTGCTATCCAAACCTTTCATACGTTTGCTGTTTTTACCACTACCTACCATGGATTTGTGATAATATTATTTTTTGTATTATTATTACTTATAATGTTTGTTTTTTTTACTATTTAAAAAATATCTTTGTTTCTTAGTACACAATACAATTACGCAAATAAGAAAACATTTTGATGGCTCTGGGGAGATTATAGCGCCGTCTGCCGGTCACGTGTCGCCACTGCCGCTATGTGCAGTATAATACATCTGTCAGCGCGCGAGGCGAGCGTCTCTTTAGTCCCGCAGCAGCGTCCACCGCGACAGCAGCGCGAGCAGCTCACGCGCCACCGGGCTCTTGTTTCTCATAAGTTTCAGTCTGCGCTGCTTTCTCTCTTTAAACAGCGAACGCTTCAGGACCCTCTACGTGCACGATTGTTTCTCAATAGAGATCTGACAGCTACCGTTGTTTTAACTCAGTTCAGTTGATACTTCTCTGGAAATCTATGAAAATCCAAGGATTATCCGCATCGAGAAGCCATTTGTCAGTTTAATATGGGAAAAATGTCATTCTTCATTCCGTAAGACTACAGGGATGTTATTGCAGATGTTGTGGGAAGTTTAATGCAGATACTGTGAGATGGCAGAAAATCATCATCAGCTCTAAGTGCTCAAACCTGAATAAGGTAAGCAAAACCAAACTCCAAATACTTGTGGACCTCTTATTATTTGAGACTAACATACTGTTCTTCATTCATTTTTAATGCAGTAATATTTTATATAACAGCAATGGTATCACATGGTAATATTATATAATACCGTAATATAAAATGTGAAATTAAAAAGCAGTATTACATTTGGTATGGACGCTTTCTTATAAAGCGTGTCCTAAATGCATGATATTCCTTAGTATTTTAGACTTAAACTTTCCTATTTGTAATGCATGTTAAGTCAGTAGGTAACACTCAGCTTGTCAGTGTATTATCATTGCATGTCTCTTCATGGACAGTAACAATGGCTTACACCGGAGCTCAGAAGGCTTTGAAGAGCGATAAGTTAGATGAAGCTCAAGCTCTGGCCAAAAGCTGTGCAGGCAGGCCTGACTTCCTCCCCTGTGATGGACTGTCCATCTGCGCCACACACAGCCACGGAAAGTGTTTCAAACTGCACTGGTGCTGCCATTTGGGCTGGTGTCACTGTAAGTAGCCAACTTCTGACATGCAAATGCATTCTATTCCACTCTCCTCTATTCTAAATGCATCATCTGATGATACAGTATGTGTGAAAAGAGGAGTAGTAAAAAGTACCATTCACATCACACAATAAAACAGCAACAAAGGGACAATAATGCAGCCGACAGTATGATTAAAGATCACTGCCCAAACACTTTATATGTGTAGCAGAAAGAAATACGCAGCAAAACTAGGTTATGTAATGAATACATGCACAATATTTCATTTTCCTTACTATTTTTATGAATGCAGGGTTTCAAATATGACATCTATTTGATGAATACCACGCGCTGGGATCACACAACCTGTTTTTCTTATTTATTGTCACAGCTGCTTTGGGAACATTTATGAGCTTGTGCTGCCATCAGAAACTGCTGTCTGGTGTCGCTTGGATGCTTTTTCAGCATTATATGACTTCATGTGTTTCAGAGAATTTCTTAGTAAGCAAGATCTGTCATCCACGAATATCTCAGCAGCAAATCCAGCGTAAGGGGTTAACCTTTATGTTTGACTGAATATCAAAGCACACTTCACCCCACCTGAACCTAGACTCCATCTCTATGTTCTCCAGTCGTTAGCTTGACATGAGCCTGGATCCACCAGTCATCAGCGCATACACAGGAAGTGGCCGCTCCGCTCCTTCAGCAGGATGTTCACTTCCTCTAGTCAGCATGAGGCCTTTAGAACTGTGTGAACCGATCAAACCGCATTTAATACCCTCTCATGGCACCTTCGTCAGGGGAACTAAACTTTATTGAGTTCAGCCATCAAATTATAAAAGAATATTATCCTCAGTGGCCCTCAGAGTAGTTTTTACCCACAGATTTTTTTTGTTTAAGCCCATTCTTTCTCAGTTTATTAGGTGTAAAAGCTGATCAACTACTGGTCTATGCTAGTGTTTACTTGTACAGCACAGAATGGGTACTCTATTTATGTATTTATTTGATCAATAAAAGCATGTAGGTAATCATAAATTCACTGCACAATGTAATACTGATCTACAAATGCAGTTATGCAGCCTGTTTTATGACTACTTCATCATTGTTAGCATACATTGTGATAGTGTAATAGTTTTTACATGAGATATGAAGTTGCAAAATAATGAATCTGGACTATAGGGTGGTTCTTAAATACGTGTATGTCCTTTATCAGTCTCTGCACATTATGACAGCTTTAATTTAGCGTTATTGCAATAGAGACAAAGCATTATGTTAATGCATGCTTGTGGTTTTATCAGCCAGCACAATTGCCCTGTGATATAGCTATTGACTGGTGCGCCATTGTGAGAAGCACTAAATGTACCATAAAATTACAAACACAACACGCTCACCCCAATATGTATTGTTTAGTATGCCTGTTCTGTTAAATAATTCAGGGCTGGAACTCCTGAAGCTCTGATGCATAACTGTGTTACAGACTTTCGAAATTACACCTAGCACAAATGGTAACTGCTATTTACAACCCCATGTGTGGCTCATTATGAGGTGGAGCACTCATTTTATGAAAGATCTACAGATCTTTGACTTTAGTGGAGAGGTACACTACCATTTAATATTTTATTGAAATAAATTAATACTATTATTCAGTAAGGATGCATCAGATTCACCAAAAGTGACAGTAAAGGCATTTTTAATCTTATAAAATATACATATTTTAAATAAATGCTGTTGTTTAGAGCTTTCTATTTATCAGAACATATATATAAAAAAAGCTATTATGGCTTTTCACAAAAATATAAAGCAGCAGACTGTTTACAGACAGCATTAATAATAATAAAAAATGTATCTTGTACAATTAAAATATTATAATAATTTTTGAAGGATCATGTGACACTGAAGATTATGCTGAAAATTTAGATTTGCCATCATAGGAATAAATTACATTTTAGAATATATTCAAATAGAAAACAATGATTTTAAATTGTAATAATACTTCACAATATTACTATCTTCACTGTATTTTTTTTTTATCAAATAAATTCAGCCTTGGTGAGCATAAGAGATGTTTCTTTTAAAAACATTACTGACCCCACTGAATGAGTGCTGAGATTGTGCTCAATGCCAAAAAAAACCTAAACCCCCTAAATCCTTTCAAATGCAGTTCTGTTTCCATTGCTTAAAAAGTCTTTATTGTGTCTTACCTCTTCTTAGGGTGCAGTGAGAGCCCCATCGGGAAGTCGCTGTGTTATGGTGTACATTGTGATGATTTATTAATATTGCTGATCCACAGCACCAAACGTGATACAGTCAGCTTTGCTCAGCTGTGTTTGGGTTTGACAGTATCCAGTCATACTTTGAGCAAATCCAGGGCTGTGGTGAGAGAGCAGAAGCTGCGAGAGTGGTGTCTGCGCTTCAGGCGTGTACGTGCTGCTTAGTGATGTTATGTGGCCATGTGTGAAACGTAGAGAAGGAAGCCTCCTGTTTCTGGCACTGTGCCTGCAGCTCCAGCTGTCAAACATTGATTTCCTCTGTGAGCTCTGTTCTGGCTTGGAGATCCGGTCCTTTGTCCAACAGATTTATAAAACAAAGAACCGAAAGAAGTCTGTAAATGAATGCCAAATCGTACAAGTGGAACCTCTATTGTTGATTGCACATGAGAAAAGTACAGCAAAATAATTATGTTCCGCTGAGTTGAGATAGTTGCCACCCCTGCAATTTGCTTCATTTGCACTTTTCACAGGACATGTTTGGAATCTCATTAGAATGTAATGAGTTTGTTTTGGTTTTGTGTTTCTTTTGTTGTCTTTGCTTTTCTCTGCAAGATATGTTTATTAAGTTCTACTCATGAATTTATTACAGAAATCATATCAAATCTCAGGGCTACAATAATTGTGTGCTTATACACTTAAAAGGGACAAAGTTGTCACTGGGGTGGTACTCTAAAGTACCAAAGCTAAAAGGTACGTCTTTATACTTTATTTACTACTAAAATGTATGTATTAGTACTTAAAGGTAAATATTAGCATTTAAATTGTACATATTTAGTTTTGTGCTTTAAAAAAAAAAATTGTGTAGTTCACCCAAAAATCAAAATGACCCCTTATTTTAGTTTTTTAAAATGTATCCTGGCTCTTCCAAGCTTGGTAATGCTGGTGGATAGTGGCCCTTATTTTGAAGCTCCATAAATCGTTTTATCTGTCATCTGTCATGAAGCCTATACACCTCCGGGGGGTTAACACTTGTCGTCTGAAGCAGGTCGATAGGTTTTTGTATTTTTTAAATTCTAACTCAAAATCATTGATTCCAGCAGATGCTGTATGTGCGTTCACGAGAGCGTCAAGTTCCGGCTTCCTGGCTGACCTCTGAGTCGACGTAATCTGCATTTGTTCTAATAGTGAAATTTGAGATTTTTTTGTTTAGTATTGCTATATCCTCGTTCATCTATTCTCTTCTGAGCTTACGTTATGAATGTGGCTTATGTCATACGTTACAAAAACCCATCGACGTGCTTCAGAAGACACGTGTCGGATATAAAGAGATATAAATGATTTATGGAGCTTTAAAATAAGGGACATTATCCACCAGCATTACCAAGCCTGGAGGAGCCAGGATAAATTTTTTTAAAAAGTCTGTGTTCGTCTCAAAGAAGAAAGTCATATACACCTAGGAAGGCTTGGGGGTTAGTAAAATATGGGGTCATTTTAATTTTTGGGTGAACTATTCTTTTAAGGGAATATTCCATTTACACAAAGTTTTCAACTAAAAATATAAATATTTTATGTGTTTTGGCTGTTCATTTACACGACAACAGTGTTTTGGGGGTCTGAAAATGGAAAGTTTTTGAAAGTGGTACTGTTATCAAAGTATTAAATTACCCTTCATTCCGTAACAGAGCTCTAAGTGAATGAAAACATCCAGCAAAGTTTTAAATCTGAAAGTGCACAATGTATAAAATTATTTATTGTCTCTCAAAAGAAAGAGTCGACTCTGAATCATTGAAATTAGTCATTTTTAAAATGAATCCCAAGCCGTTTAATGTTGACATCCACATGAAACATATGCATTGATTTTTGCGTTGATCTGATTGAAAATGCAAATTCATTGTTTGCCACTGGGTGCCACTTTTGGAGTGTTAAAAGCTAAACACTGATTTAAATGAAATTGACAATAACTGTAGAATTAGCTTCGCACAAAGGTGGAGGTTGGAAAATTAGTTGCTGAACAAGTCGTTTGAGAGTCGTTGAGCACATGCAAGTAATAAGAAAATAGAAAATGTAATAAAATGCTTTTTCTTTGCACGCATGTCAAACTGTTTTTGGGGACTCCCAAAAACCAAAATATAAACTATTCATAACCCATAAGGCACTTTAACTATAAAAATCTACTCTCACACGGTTTTAAAGTGTAGTTTAGTTACTTTCCTAAGTGTCCCCTATAAAGCCATTCTCTGGGAAGTAAATGGGATGGATGGGGTTGCTGTCATATGTTATCTCTCTAAAGCTGACTTCTTTATAATTCAGCGGATGCTGTTGTGAAAGAGAAAGACGGAGATTGAGCATGCGAGAAAGACACTTAGACAAAGAGACACGAGACAAGAGACTTACTGTCAAAGGCCATGAGTGAATGAGTGGATGTTGATCTGGGCCTTAGATAACAGGAGATTAGTGTTGTCAGAGATGTCCTGATCACACCCCGGATGAATTCTGCCAGATGTGTGGAACGGAGCGGAAATGAGCTGTATGATGCCATACATCCCTCCCTCTCTGGACCATTTTTTTATTTTGACAGTTTTTCAACAAAGGGGAGCACAATCGCCTTCCTGAATCACCAAATGACAAATACACTGGAAAAAACAACCCAATATATGACCCAACAGGCTCAATCCCAGCAATTGGGTAAATTTTTAGAGTGTACCAAAGACTTTCAATGGAGTTAAGCTCAGCACTGTGTGGTGGCCAATTCATGCATGAAAATGATCCCTGCTCTCTGAACCATTGTCTCACAATTAGGGTCCAATAAATTTTTTGACATTGTCAATGTGGAATATGTATATGCTGTATATTTTCCAACACGTTTGTTTAAGAAATGAAAAGATACACACAGCATCTGTTAGGGTTACTTACAGCCAACAGATTAAACATTTATTTTACATATTTGATGTGTAGCTTTTGGTATGAATAAACAACACATTCTGTTGTTTTTTTTTAAATAAAGTTTTCCCCTTAATAAAAAATAAATTAATAAATAAATAAAACATCCACACACACACATATGGGGCTGTTTCTCATTTTATGGAGAGAGGTTAACCAATCACAACGGAGGTTATTTTTGCATAGAAGTATTATAACTACAGTAAGATTCATGCAATTAATTTTATCATGAAAATGATCATGCAATTAATTTCTATTTAGATTCTTTTGGTTGCAAGAAACATTAACATTCTTAGTGGACTGTGATAAAAAATAAAATGCTACAACGTGTAGAATAAGCCCTGTGCATTTCATTCTGTGAAAGTAGCATTGTTGTACTGTAATATAACCTCAGTGGATTACAGCATAACCTATTTGGATTATTCATCTTTATCTCTTGACAATTCTCAGTGTGCACAGGGTTTTTAAATATGTAATGAAATATGTTTTAGTGAATTACGTTTGACAATTTTAGATTTTTGATCTGTCTTTTATGACAGTAAATCCAAAGATGAACTAAACTGGCATGTAGATGCAAGCCACAGGTTTTTAAATAACTTTCTCAGTGTGAGATGATATGTGTGCTATAATGGAAACAAAACAGATTGATTTGTAAATGATGATGGCATTCAGACCCGAGGTCTGGCACTAATACTGCAGTGCACTGCAAGAGTACATAATGAAGCATCCTGTGAGTTTTAATACAATGCATATTTTCTTTTTTTTTTCTGGATGCCTCAGTTATACTTAAAGCAACAGTTCACCCAAAAATAAAAAAATTGCAGTATTTTTCCTTAGCCAGGGACCATCCGAGATGTAGAAAAATTTTGCATCACATCACATTGCTACAGAATGAGTTCAAACTGCTGATAAAAACATCACAATAAGTAATTCACATGACTTAAGCCTTTAATTAACATCTTGTGAAGTTGCATGTTCATAAGAAACAAATCAATCATTCAAAAGTTTTTTACTTCAAACGAGTCAATATTACTTTCTCCAATAAAAAAGTCATTTCATCTGAATCAGGAGAGAAATATGCACATATCAAGCACGCTATATTGGTTTATTTGTTTCTAGAGTAGAATCATGTGGATAATTAGTGTATTATTGTGATGTTTTCATCAGTGGTTTGCACTCTCAGTCTGACAGCACCCATTCACTGCAGAGGATCCATTAGTGAGCAATGTGTGTGAGCAATGCTAAATTTCTCCAAATCTGTTCTGATGGAAAACTCATCAACATAATGGCCTAAGGATGAATACGTTTTCAGCAAATCTTCATTTGGGGAAACTATTTCTTTAAAGCTTTGCTACGTAAATATTCCCAAAACTTGATTTTACTGCTTGCTTCAGTCTTGATGAAGTAGTAAATGTTAATGTTCAAATTAGTATGTGCTTTCTGACACATCCAGGTAATGATCTCCTTTTGCTCTGTCTGTACAGGTAAATATGTCTACCAGCCCATGACCAATGTCGCTCAGCTACCCAGCACACCTGTGCCGGCCGCTCCATCTGACTGCACCGACACCATCGATCTGTCCATCTCACTGACTGAGCGCTTCCTCCGCATCTCCCCCTGTTTCCTGCCTCCACCTTGTCCCGAATCTCCCAAATACTGCAACATTGCTGAACTGTTTATCGATGACTACATTGTCAAACGCATCAATGGCAAGATGTGCTACGTTCAGCGGCCCCCAGTTCACTCGGAAGCCCCTCCCACTCCACCGCAAATAAATCCCGCCTCTCTGACACCACAGAAACAGCAGCAGACTGTTGAGGAGACTGTTAAAGGACCAAAAATGGGCCACTGCTCTTCGCCCTCCAACTCGGAAGACTCAGGGATCAATGCATTGGGAGGACACTATCTGGAGTCCTGTGAGGAAGAGTCTGAGGAAGAGGATGAACTTAGCACTGATGGACACTCGAGCCCGGGAAGTCTATGGGACCAGGATGAATGCACCCTACTGTCCCCTTCCAAATCCATTGTGGAGATCATTGAAAATATTGAAACTACTGTGTGATGTTTGCTCTTTTTGTTCTTTTCACATATCTCTCTCTCTTTGTCTGAAAAGATAAACTCATTGTGTTAAAAGAAATATTGTATGTAGAGGAAAATGCTACACCCATAAAGACAGTGCTATACTTTACATTTGTCTTTAATCTCTGTGCTCATTGTTACACCTCACAAGGTCTTTAATTTGATGTTAATCGCAGTTCTTGACGTTCTTGATATATATGCAATATGAAAGACCTTTTGGATAGAAGTGAACCAAATACCATTACTGAGCAAACTGTGTTCTGTGATCCATAGTGAACTGGGGTTAAAATGAATTGGGGCAAATTTATTCTAATATATTCTAAGAAAATATGGTCAGGCTACTGTGGTGGCTAGTTTATGCTACTAAAAATGTTTTTCAGATATTCATGTTGTAGGTTTTTATTCTTAGTAAATCTTTGTGTAGCTAGCAAGCTATGGTGATAACGTTCATCCATGCACCCTCGAACTATCAAAATCATCTGTGCAGAAGAGCAGTGTCTACTCACAACCGAAGTAAAACTGAGCCTGCAATCTTATGCTTCCATCACTGGAAAGTGAGGCTCACATTTTGTAGTGCAGGTTTAAAGGGTTAGTTTACCTCAAAATGAAAATTCTGTCATTAAATACTCACCCTCATGTCATTCCAAACCCGTAAGAACGCCCTTCATCTTCGGAACACAAATTGAGATATTTTTGGAGAATATAGCAATGCAACACATACGCATGCTTTAGCGTATTTGACGTAACCAGCCTTACGTTCAGGGGAAATGCATACTTTCGCCTAGGCTTAAACGACCGCAGATGCGCGTGCTTTCCCCTGAATGTAAACAAGGCTGGATCTGGGATCATTTCACTTGTATTGGGGTCTATGAAGGGTCAGATTGCTCTCTGCTTACATCACAAACGTCTTAATTTGTGTTCTGAAGATGAACAAAGGTCTTACGGGTTTGGAACGACATGAGAGTGAGTAATTAATGAAATAATTTTCATTTTGGGGTGAACTAATCCTTTAAGGAGAATAACAAAGACACTTAAACTTAAACTTGCTTTGCCACATTATAACTAAATTGTCGACCAATGTATAAAGTTAATGTGAAATATTTAGATCCTTCTAAAACATTTCATTCCCAATGAAGGAGGTGTTTTCATGCGTTTAGAGAGCAGACTACAGCAGAGTTTTACTGATACTGAAAGCTGGCATCCGGTCAACCATCATCCAGGAGGGACATTCTAAAAAGCTTAACGTGGCTTAAAGCACCTAAAAACCTTCCTTGTAATAATCACTAACTACTGTCAAAAGTTCATTATAAGGAAACAGCTTAACGTGGCTTTATGGACGCTACCTTAACAACGACCAGGGGGAACCAAACTTCT
>JAUMHE010000056.1:7005690-7019204 GCA_032359235.1 Enteromius mattozi
AAGTTCATTATAAGGAAACAGCTTAACGTGGCTTTATGGACGCTACCTTAACAACGACCAGGGGGAACCAAACTTCTGTCAAGTTTTATTTATAGTAAAGACTTGCCACTGTCAAAAGAACAAGCTCTTATATTCCGTATATAAAGTGAGTAATATCACGTTTAAGCGTTCACCCCTATAGAAGTCCATTATAAGGAAACAGCTTAACGTGGTTTAACATACCTTAACGACCAGGGTAAACCAAACTTCTGTCTAATTTGACTTATTATAAAGATTTGCCACTGTCAAAAGAACAGGCTCTTATTCAGCTTATAAAGTGAATAATATTACGTCAAGCTGTTTCCTTATTATGGCTATGGGGGTGAACACTTAACATGAAATTATTAACTTTATAAACTGAATAAGAGCTTGTTCTTTTGACAGTGGCAAGTCTTTATTATAAATAAAATTTAACAGTGTTAAAGTACACTAAGCCACGTTAAGCTGTTTCCTTATAATGGACTTCTATGGGGGAGAAAACGCTTAACGTGAAATTATTTACTTTATCTCTCGAATATGGGCTCGTTCTTTTGACAGTAGTTAGTGATTATTACAAGGAAGGTTTGACAGAAATTTGGGTTTCCCTCATCAGTTTTTAGGTGCATAAGCCACGTTAAGTATTTTTAACGTTAATCGTTTTAGAATGTCCCATCCAGGAGGAGGTGTCATTTTTCACGTTTTTAAAAGAGTATACTAACAGACATGACATACATTGAATTTCTTCATTATTTGTGTTCCCTGCAAAACAAACACGTAACAGTGGTATTGTTAGCACCATACTCTACCAAAGGAGCTATGATAGCAGGTTTAATAAAGACATTTTAGTGTTTCTTTAATCTGTCATGGTGCTTTTACCATATTTAGCTAGTTTCACTGTTCCTAGTAGTTTGGGAGAGAAAAAGGCTTTGTTGGTCTTTGATAATTTAATAGTTTCTAAGTGCTGAATATGACTGGCCTTTCAAATCACAGACTTATGTAAGACCATTCAGAACCCTCTGCGGTGTTGACATAATGCATTTTCATCAAGTCTAATCCTAGTCCAAAAAACAGAACATGAATAGGACACATAATTAACATTAGATGCAAATTATATTCATGCTACTTGAACTACTATTACTCATAAATTTTCCTGGCAATTATGACCATGATTTCCATATCCTTTCCTTCAGTTCTCCTGCCAAGTTTGAACAGGTGTCTTGGTACAAAGGTTTCTTTTTCAGGTCCACTTTAATTATCATTAACATTATGATGCTTTTCTATGGTTTTGGTATTGTTAGTGCTCTAATTTTCATGTAAACACAGCTAAAATGTTTTTCTTTTGCCTCAGTCATCAAGATATCATACTTAAAATGTCCTTGAAATCCACAGAAGTGGATTCAGGATACAGCGTTTATGGTAATTATGAATAATAATTTCAAATGAAAAGTTGCCCAGATGGAAACCATTAAGACACCAGCCAGATGGCACACTGCATCAAACTTAGTAGGCATAGTTAAACGAACAGACACGGGAGATGATTTACGTTGACTCTTAGTTTGATTGAACATTATTTCTTAAGTTCAGATCAAACAATGGATATGCCATATATGATGAAATTCGCAAAGGTCATGGTATTTTAGTGCATCTAGCTATGTCACAAAATCAGCTTAGCTTTTTTGAAAAACTCTTTCTCTGAAATTGTTGTCTTTGAAATCCATTAGTGGATGATAAAAAAAAAATGTTTTCAATGTTTGGAGAAAGCATGAGTGATGCTTGTATCTCAGTGCAGTTTTGCTGATTGCCAGTGCACTGCTTTTACGTCTGTTTTTAATTTGTTGTTTGTGGTTCCTGAGCGGCTACTAGGGCATTGCTAGGTGGGTTTTTTTTTTTTTTTCTAAATCTGGTTGCTGAAGAAAGTAATACCAAACCTCACTTTACCATGCCACACAATTTAACTTATCATACATTTTCATTTCACAAGAGCTGATGTGTATGTGCTCAAATTATTACTAAATGTGAAGTCCGTTTACTGTTAAACGAGGACAAAAGATTTCACAGCAGGTCATGTGATTTCATTGGCCATTGACAAATTTTGTTAATTTGAATACCGGATTAGTTTTCCTCAATCCCTAACCACACGTATAAGCAGTAAAAGTAATATTTGCCTGATTATTATAATCAAATTTGGATAATACAGAAACATCAGTGTAAGATTGTGAAGAAACAACAAGCAAGGTTTTTTTTTTGTCACAGCAGGCTGCTAGATCAAAAATGGAGCGTGTGATGTGCTTCAATCATTCCTCGGGGGATGTCAGGATACAAACATCACCTGCAGTAGATACTGATTGATTTCTCTTCTGTGTGCTGTCATGTTTATATAGCACTCTGTTTCTTTCACTGCATTTTAAAGACAGCACTTTAATGCTACTGTATCTCCTCTTGTGCGTGACCATACTTTATTTTATAAGGAAATAATTACTTAGAATCTCAGTAAAGGCACAGGTCACCCCAAAAATTGAAATTCTGTCTTAATTTAATGACTTTTTCTCATTTAAAACCTCCCTTTTTTCTTTGGAACACAAAATATGTTTTGAAAAATGTTTATTCAACAAAAGCATATAGACACTAAAGGTAAAAAAGCAGCATGAACATTCTTCAAAACTTTTCCTTTTGTGTTCCATTAAAGAAAGAAAGTCATGAAACGACATGAAGGTGAGTAAATACTGACAGAATTTACATTTTGGGCTGAACTACTCCTTTAATTAGACTGAGAAAACACAAAGGCGATCTTAATTATGATTTGACATTTATTGGCCCTATTATAAATTTGTGCTGCATAAAGAAAAGGAAAGATGTCAGAACATCAAACAGCAGTTTCAACCTTCGGTTTCCCAGCTTCGTTTTGCGTGTGTCCTTTTCAGCGTTGACATATTCCTCTGAAAATATGAATATTTTAATACATAAGCCCACAGCAGACTGAGCACACACACACTGAGTCAGCTCAATGAAACCACACGAGCAGACGCATGCGCCGAATGACATCTGTAATCTCATAAATGGAAACCCCGCTGCTGAACATTCTCATATTCAGAAGGACAATCATATTTTTTCTTCCTCATTGCAGGAAAAATATCCCTCTGATTGAGGTAAATCAAGCCACTACTGGATCGGGAACTCACCGGTAGTTCACCTGATAAACAGCTGCCACAGTCTGTGGTCCGTGTGCAGACCTCTGTGGGAGATCTGGGTTTGATAAGCTCCATAAATGTCTCTGAGTCACCCGCCGAGCCCTCCGCTGCGCTCACCCTGTAAAATATTCATTGCTTTTCTCTTCTCCTCAAAGATTGTTTTTTGGAGGTTGTTGTTTTTCTTCAACATGGCCCTGACTCCACAGTCTATTCAGACATTCATTATACTAAACGTGCACAAACAGTGCCTTTTCAAGGAACACCAATGCTGAAGAGACAGGGTCAAATTCACAATGCAGATGAAGAGGAATACTACTGAAATTGTATGTGTGGATGCTGCTGCGAAAGAAGGGCTGAAATTGATATTCAAATGTGCTTGATATGAATTGTGTGAGACCTGTGTGTGTGTTTGATGGCCGGCAACCATTTATACCTTATGAATTGACAGTAGCGCAGATGTTTATTGCTCTGTGTGTGTTATTAGCTCTCCTGGGTAGGAACACATTCGTAACGGTGTGATTAGGGTAATAGTTTTGAAGTGTCGTGTCCTGTCAAGCCTGAAGTGCTTTGACCTTGAAGCACTATGGATAAATGATTATGAAAGAAACGATCAACGTAAATACTGATGCTTTTATTTTAATCAGTTTTCATAATCCAAACTTGTAGAATCCACTTACATGCTTTAAAATACAGTTGAAAATGACATATGACTATACAAAAAGGCATAAATGTGTCTCTACATTCAAGTCCAACTTATTTGGTGTAACTCATTAATATGAAGTGGTTATTCATTATTCATGAAAATATGAATAATTGATATAACGTCAATGTTTTTTTCCTCCTAAAAGTAGTCCATATTTAGTCCATATTTAAATGTTAGCAGTGTTTTACTCTATTTTAGTGAAGCACTTGTGACAAATGAGCCACTCAATCTAGGAGAGAATAGTACAATTGTAGCGTTTCATATTTCCATTGTTCTAAGTTCTTAACTGAAGATACCCAAAATAGGGTGATGAAAGTAGGATAAATATTGGGCTAGGCAGGCATATCAGTCTGTCATCATAAATATGGGGCAAAACTTTCCATTCAGCTTTTATGTACATTTTTAGAAACCATCTCTTGCTTGCTACATAATTGCGTTTTGAAGAGTATAGTGTGAAGTGTTTACTGTCATTTTGTACTCATCACTTGATGAAATTACAAAAATAAATACATTTACAAACAAAATACAAACAATGAAACAATCAAAAATAATTGTAGATATTATACTAGTATCTCAATGCTAAAGTAACAGTCATACTTAAAAAGTCGTATATTGTTTCTGTGATTCTACATTTTCCAAAAGGCTGAGCAGTATGTTTTAAAATGTTATTGCCCAGGAAAAATATATAGTTCATTGAACACATGTTGACCTTTTGTGTCTCCTCTTTATGAGCTGATTTGTCACAATGAAACCTGCCATTATACCAGCTATTTTTTGACTTTTCAGCAAAATTCAAACACAAAAGTTAAAAAAGCATACAAACGACAAAAGTATACAATAGTCTATATTGTAATATTTTAAAGCATAAGTCATGTAAATCATGTAAATTTCAATGTGTTCGCTTCACACTCATGAGGCAACAGCTATACACTGTAAAAAAATGACCGTGATTTGAACAGAAAAAAACATAAATTGACGTTCTCAGAATTCCCTGCTTTGCATTTCAAATTTTGTTTGAACTTTATGTTTTTTCTTTAAAATGACTGTTTCTTCTTAGTTTTTCTTATCAGTTATGTTTATTAGGGTTGTATGTTACATGTAATGTTGTTAAATTAATGTCTGTTGCATATTTCAGTTTAATGAGTGTCACCATGATGGTGTTTAGTGTTTGTGTGAATGACACTGAGCACCTTCTATATATTAAGGCTTATTCTATAATATTCTATATTATATAAGGCTTATCATATATGTTCATATTTAAAAGCTGCTTGTGATGGGCTTTGGTTCATCATGTGACTTTCTCTCCACCACCTGCATTTGGTTGTTATTAGTGTATTTCAAAGCTACAAAACAGATTTTTAGTACTTTAATAGGTTGGTATATGATCATTATATCAATTAATGAAATTACAGTATTTAACTGTAAATTTAACTTAAAATCGTAAAATACATTGGCACTGTTTTTTAGGACAGAATTCCGGCAACCACAGCTGCCAGTTTTCAACTGTAAATTTTACTGAATTTTTTAGCATTATTATGATATTGGAATTTCATTTGATTAAAACTAATTTATCTTTTGTTTTTTTGTTTTTGCAGAATTGGACTGACCATTTTTACGATTTCACTTCTGACGCCCAGGTTTTCCCTATACTGTGCATAATGCTTGTATCGGTAGGAACACTTTGCCTCGAAGCTGCACATTAAACCGTTAAAAGTAGAGCCAGCCGTGAAGCATGCAAATGTAGAGTAGCCTATATTTCACAGGTACTTGCTGACTCTCTCTTTCTTTCTCCCCCTCTCATTTCATCTCGTATCCAAAACTGAGCAATTTTCTCCTCCATTCAATATATGGAAATGAAATGGTAACAAAACCCAGCGGCCGTCTACGCACTCTCGAGGGAGTTGGATATGGCAGACTCATTTGTGTTTGAATGGCCGAGTGCAGTGGGGAAACCGTGTGGGAGGGGCTGGGCTGGCAAACACAACTCTGCTGATGAAGTGCCATGTAAATGGGGCTGTGGACTGTGCAGATGGGGGCTCAGCAGATGGTTTTCCACATCACAGGGACGTGTGCCACGCTGACCTGGAATACGGCACGCCGTCGGTTTTCCCTCTCATCACCTCTCCACCCCCAGTCTATTATCATGAGAAAGAGCAGCATGCTTGCTGGCGGCGAATACTGATGGGCTTTGTGCTGATAAGTGGAAGGCCATTGTGGCTGGATTATGTTTTTTGACAGATGTGCTAAGTGCTTGTTTTGGTGATTTGGTTTGTGTGCTTTTATAGATTGTCAGATGCAGGCTCAATCTGTGCTTTGCAGTGCTGTTGTTCTTAAATGCCAAGCATTTTATCAATGTACAGGCAACAAATGCTTTTTTTTCTCCAGAGAAAGCAGTGCAATAGAGAGCAGCGAACAAATTCTCTGTGAGCTTTTATAACGAGCAGTTATTTTAGTTCAACCATTTTTCAGCATCTCAGCGGTTCTCACCGCTCTTGATTTTGTTGGTTTCCCTCCAGCAAACATGAGAAATAAAGCTCATTGCAAAATGTTTTGAGCCGTATATGGTGATGCGTTTCCATTCAATAGCAGTAAATGAAATAATATTCTAAACCTCTAAAACAAAATAGTAAAATATACATTAAATAGTTATTGAAACAACAGTAAAAATAATTACTCATGTATTACATGCGAATAGGAAAAAAAAAATTATGACTTTACAAGTTGGTACTAATTCCATGATTTCTGTTTGATATTTGAAAAACTATCTTTGTATCTGGTAAATAAAATATTGTAAGCCGGTGAAAAAATAATAGTACAATATGTTAAATGTTTATTGAAATATCATCAATATGTAAATAATTACATAATATATGTCACCCATTTGAAAACCCAGCTAAAGTCATTTTTTGTGATTTACTGTTTTCTACATAAAATCATCCTTCATAAGGTAAAGAACATTCTGTGAAAATGTAACCTTTATATCTTTAATATTGACTGATGCCATGTCATTGAAATTATAGTGAAATTAATGGTAGAAATCAAACTTTGATGCTTGTTATTTCACAATTAGATTTTGACACTTAAGCCTGGATTTCACAGAGGGTCAAATATAAAAATAAAACAAGCTTATGTATTGCATGAAAAAACAATAATGCTGCATAGCTTATTAATGATTTCTGTTTGAAGTCAATAGAAATGTAGCAATCTGAAAAACTTGCTGTTTTGCATCAGAAAAATGGTTCTATTCTGTCCAAGCACTGGCAAATCCACTTCTAATCAGTAAACCTTCTCATGGGACAGAGACAAATTGTCTCACCTGTTTGCTCTCTTGAATCCTGTCGAACATCTGCAAAGCTCCTGAGACAGTTGATGCAAGCCTATTTGAGCCGTCACTGTTAATCCCACTGTTTCAAGAAGAATCCTAATCAACACTGAAAGAGTGAGTGATGGATGATCACAGTCTCTCTATCTGTCCTCTCAGTTCTAAGGTTGTCTCTTAAGTTTACTGACTTTGTAAACAGATGACAGTTCATGGTCTGTGCATGCCCACCCTTATAGGTGTGATAGTTCTTTATTCTTCTACGGCAATAAAAAAGCTAATAAATTTGAGACACTGATCTCAATATTTCTGGTGCTAGTTTTGGTCTCTCAAACCTTCAAGCAGTATACCATTGGCATTTCGTGCATCAATGAATTTGATGGCAAGGATGCCATATAGAAAGAGAGGCATTTTTTGTTTTCATAATACTTTTATGTATTGAAGGAAATCTTGGTATTTGTCATGTATCCATACCCTGAGGATACCTGAATTCATTTGTTTTCCTGCCATTTTTTAGACAGATTTGAGTATGCCCCAATTTTCAACAAACTAGCTGAGATCATAGAGTGCTGAAGGGATGACGTGGTTTTGTAGGCTAAACCCCAGAAATGAGTCAGTATTATAGCACTTCTGGTTCCATCAGCTTGAATTCATTTGTTTGTTCAGTGTTTTTTGTTTTTATTATTTATGTATTTTTTGGTTAAATGCCTAAAAATAAAATACAAGTCATGTTCATGTTCAGGTCATTTATAGCCTATGAAAAGGATTTTCACTTCTGGCAATGGTATTTAAGCTTTAAAAGACATTAAAGTTATGTTCATCAGCCATACATGTTTGTTGTTCACAGAGATTATTTACTGCAATATTCCAAAAGCCACTGGGTTTTTATTTTTGAGGGAACTATGGCGCTAACTTCCTGATTGGCTTAAAAATACATAATCACTGCAGCACTTTATTCAGATGAAGCCTCACTAATTTGGATTTTTGAAGTGCAAAAATATATTGACTGTAACACCATTCTAGAAGTACGGACTTGAGTCTGTATCTTCATAATACTTACATAATACAATAAACCATTGTTTTGTTTTGTTTGTTTATATGGATACTGAAAAAAATCCAAAACAAGCTTGCTATACTGTATGTATTTCACTCAGCAATCTTGTGTTTTCTGAATATTTTTGCTATATTTGATGTAAATCTCTCTCTTGTATAATCAGCAGCAGCCACTTTGAAGGTTGGAACACTTGGAGGAGCATAGCTTGCTCATTAAGCATGACTGCTTATTGAAATTTTCATAGGGTTTCTTGTTTGTCAGCAGTTGTGGGCTTGATGCTGAAGAGAGGAGGTCTGGCTAGGCTTTGGAAAGCCTGTTTGAGGAAAAAAGATGTGTTTTTTCAGCCCAGACAGCTGAAGCTGCAGGTCAGTTGAGTGAGTTTAATGAGGTGGATGTGCAATAAAACTCATGACACAAGTGCTTGGCACTAAATTTCCTCTCTGCTCCCTTCAAACTCAAATCCTGACCTGTCTGACTAATCATTTAAAACCTAAACAGGAGAACATATGAAGTGAGTATGGAGGGCAGAACCGAGGAAAGGATATTAATTATTTTAAACAATTTTCAAAACAAAGCAATGAGGGTGAAATAAATGTTAAATGTGAGAGTGAATGTTTAATTCTTGTTACAAGATGCTTAGAAATCCTAAATTATGAAGGGAATGATAAAGAGCAAACAAGTTGCATTCATCACTTTAGTTTTTTGTTCTGTTAGCTTTTTTCTGGGTTTCTCTCATCTTTGTTGTTGTCTGGGTTCTAAAGTACACCACCGTTCCCCACAGTCTTTAACCCCACTGATTCTCCATTATAATTTGTTGTCTAAGCACAGTATCTTGCAGTGTGTCAGATCTGTAGAAGGACGTCTAATTAAGACCAAAAATGCTTGCTTGCATTTTCACTGTCTTGTATGTAGAATTATTTAAACACATATGCACACACAACAACAACAACAGTCTCACCTTCCAGTTCTCTGCTCCTTCTTCTAAAACTTTTAGTTTAACAACAATAAGTTTATTTAAAATGACATTAAATTTGCATGTTGAGTTCTGCAGTGTAAATTAACAATGCTGAACCTTGGGGTATCACATGACAAAGATAAATTTGCCTCATCAAACTATCAACTTGTTGAAATGGTATTTCATTACTGTGTATGTTCATATAATAGGTGATTAGACTGTTTAATATGCAGCTGATAAATTATCCACTGTATCTAGGAAAATTTCTTGTTATATTCTCTTAAAAATGCCCTAAAAACTCCAAGAGTCCTGCAACTAAATATGTATATGTCATGCTAATAACTAGCCTGTCTTTTAGGTAGTGCTGCTTTATTGTCACCCTTCACATGTATCCTGATTTAACTCCCCATCACTGGCTTTTCACACCCTGTTACACAATCTCATTTATCATCAGTTCTCTGTCAAAAGCTGGAGATTATCACCCCTCCGAATTTCCACTTGGTGTCTGATCCATTTCTGAATACAATCACAGTAATCCCACAGAGATATTCTGATGTTGTGTCAACTGGCCAAGACTGTTTGCGCTTCACAGATTCTAGATGGATGTCGCTGTGCTGGTTTGACTCTGGAGGATCAGGGAGCTCTGATCGTTGAGAGAGTTATTGGGAGAGTGATTGGGCTGAAGACAAACTGAACAAAACTGCATGTCAAGATGTAATGAGGTTGATTTTTAGAGAACAGTCAAATGGAAATTAGATTTTTTTCTAAATATATAATTCTCTCTCATTTTTCAGTTGCTTTGATAGATAAATCAGTCTGAAGCACTTAATAGAGCAACTTGTAATAAGGAAGATGTTAGTTCACTAAAAAATCTTTAACAAAAGCATATACCATTGATTAACAATATCATAGTCTTTAAAATGTTATAAGTTAGCACTTTAAAGTTTAAAGTCAATATCAAAAAACTAAAATACTGTGCAAATCTGTGCAGAAATCTCCACAAATCAGAGAACTTGGAAGATCTTGTCAAAAAAGCTCTTTTTATATGTTGTAATTTATCTTTTAGCTGGTTGGTTTGAACCTTTCCTGTATGAGAAAGATATAATACAAGAAAAAGTCATTTTTTTTGTTGTGCTGATGCTCAAAGACACAGGTCAATGTTAGGGGAAATCAACCAACAAATGGCTTACTTACTGTATAGCTGTCTGTGCATATTAAGCTAGGATAGGAAAAGCTATTATAACATTTTAAAAATTACACACATCATCTTTAAAGAATGAGAACTGTCTCTCCCTCTCTTAATCTGTTCAAAATGCAGCTTAGCTAAAAATTGCTTTTGAACATTCACAGTACGCTTCAGAAGAGAGTTGTGAATTAATGGATTTGGGATTGATGTAAAACATTTGTGAAACACAAAATTCACATTCACAAAAGCTACGCTATAAACTTTCCATATTCTGGCACTTTCTGTTTACTGGCACAAGCTCATTTGTTCAAATTCTCCCCAAACCTCAACTTGACATCTGCATGGACATCTGTTTCAGCACATGCACCTTAATTCAGTCAGTAACTGAGGGAACAGAAAGTGTTTTGATTGCTCTAACCGTATGTGTCCACTGGCACAGAGAGTACATATTACATATTTATTTAGGGGAGCTGAACGGCAAGCGGTGAGAGCACCAAAGCATTGAAAAAATGCCAACTTTATGCAAATCAGATGAAAAACTAATTAAGAAGTTAATAATTAAAAAGTCAGATTTTAGATGCAGTTGCCTGATAACAAAAGTGTATTAACATGACATAACTGAGCATTCAGAAATAAAGTTTAAACTAATAAGAACATTGGCATTTTGCACTTTGTATTTTGCAGACACATCCCAGAAGCAGTAGACATCTGGTGTTTTGGGTGCTACTTTCTTTAAGTCATTAAAGTCACTAAAGCTCAGAACAGCAGTTTTACATGAAAGTGTAGAAGGAAATAAAGGCTCATGCTGGTTGTTAAAGTATTGTGGGCCGGATGTTATTTGGCAGATTAAAGCCCAGAGGACCACTGGATCCCTGCTAGTTCAGCCCTATCAAACGGTTCTGTTGCACACATCTTTCCAATTGCAGACAGCTTCCTTAAATGAGACCCATGGGGAGGAGAACAGACCAACGAAGCAGCATGAAGACATGTAAGCCGCCGTTGTGCTGTAGATAGGACATTTTCACAAAAGTGAACAAAGAAGTGAATCCAAAGCTCTCAGTTTCACCGCAGGTAAACACCAGTGGTGCAAAGAGGCACATCCTGTTTGTTTGTTTTTTTCTCTGACAAATCAATTGGATGGGATACAATTAAACAACACAGAAATGAATGATGAGCATGCTCATCTATGGCTTACCCCTGCAGCACCCTTTAAATCACTCATGGAAGCCTTTGTTTCATGCTCTTTAGACTTTTGTGAGCACATCTCAACGAATCGATAGTTTAAAAAAATCCCCAGAGTGCTTCTAATAACAGAATGTTTGTCCAATATGGTGTAATAATGACTTACATTGATTATAAGACCTCCGTATAAGTAAACACACTTGTGGCTTTTTATAGCTTGATTTTTGTTTTGGAAATGAATAGTCAATCTGATTTAGCTTCATTCAGCATGGTTGATTCATAAATTGTTACACCTGCTCCCCTCTGCCCTGAGCACACCGCCACAAGAGCTACACACTCCATTCAGCAGTGCACACACACACACTTTGAAAGAACATTGCCAAGCCTTTTCTTTGGCTATCAGAGTGTTTACCCTCACCTGTTCAGCACCTTGAGACTTCAGTCTATCAGCATCCTTTTTGGTGATACATTGTTGTATATCGAGCTCACTGAAGAACAGCTGAAGGCTGCAGAGAGAGAAAGAGAGAAAGAGTGAGTGCTGGCAGGAAAGGCTGGTTCTGGAGCTGTGAGACTGAAGCAGATGGGCTCTCATCTCTGCATGTTCTTTTGATGATATTCTCCATCTTGTGAGATTTGTTGAGATTCAACCAAGTTGCCTCCCTTCTAAATGGTCAGGCAGATGGCTTTTTGCTCTATTTATCTGTCTCTTGTAGTGCATGTGTGTGTGTGTGTGTGTGTGTTTATTTAGCTATACTTCGGGGACAATTTTGTCACCAGAAGTTAAATAAAGCAAACTAAATATTTTTTTAAAAACTGCAAAAATGTACCTACAGTATACATACTATTCATATTCCAGCTAAAATTAACACTAGTGGCAATACGTTTTCACAGGGGTGGATTGTTGATCAATAAAGACACATGTTTGCATGGTTCCTTGCGCAATACTATGTTATGATCTCAAACACTTACCAAAGCGCATGATTTTAAAACTAATACATTTTTACATAACTAGCTTCATACGTGTGGCTTTTCTGATGCAGTAAACTTGCTCAGTAGCTCACCTGGTACAGCTTTCCAGTTTCAATGCAGAGTGCTCGGCTACGAGAAATGTGAAACTTGTTTCTTCAATCATTTGGATAAAACACGATGCACTTTAAATGTCACTCCCTTGACATTTCCTTTGAAAGTTTTGCAAAACATGCAAGAAGTAGCATATTTCCAATAGTCCTGGTTTGTTTTAAGACACCCTCAAGTGGAAAATTAGTTCGTAAATTAAAAAGCATGTATTTACAAATTCTATTTCTTTATATTAATTTTTATTCTGAAATACAAAGGGTTTGAGTGACTCTGTAGTGATTCTAATTAGCTTTCTGTAAAAATGATAGGAGTGTGTGTGTGTGTGTGTGTGTGAGAGAGAGAGATCAAGAGGGTGAGAATATTTGTGCATTTGTGTTTCTCTCTGTGACAAGAACATAGGATTACACATGACAGCGCAGCTGCTCTCCGGGTCTTTCCAAGCTCAATTAAATTGAGACGGATCCCCATTAAATTGGATTTTGCTCGGTCATTAGCATACAATCACTCATTTGCTTAATGAAGAGACTACACATTCAAGCCTCTTAATGATGCAAAGGTCATACACATATTTCAGTTCATGGCTGATATTAGTGCATTTTCATGCTTTATCTTATGTCACATAACCCTCCTGTGACAACAGTACCTGACGTTGCTATTCATCACATGCTACATAACAAAACCACTGGTGAGTTTAAAGGTGAGCTGTGTCGCTTCTGCTCTACAAATGGCACCAAAGGGAATTCTAAAATTAATGACTATTTTCAAACATGTTTCCCTAACACCCCAGATTTCTGTTGCACAGACAAACAGGTAGTATATGTCTCATTTCGCT
>JAUMHE010000056.1:7040706-7064376 GCA_032359235.1 Enteromius mattozi
ACTGGAAGCTGTGACACCAAAACAAATTCCTTGTATGTGCAAACATACTTGGCAATAAAGCTCTTTCTGATTCTGATATTTTACACTGCTGACTTTATGGGGATCAGCTAGCTGACCTTGACATATGTTCTTCATTGTCAGAAGTAAAACAGTCACTGGACATGGACGACTTAGCATACAGAGGATGCTGTGGTCAATATTGCAAATCTTAAATGAACAGATCACTTAAAGTCCCACAGTAAAAACTCTCATTTATACTAAGAAAACAGTTCAGGGAATATGTCTGTAGGCTATTTGTTGATATTTTTTGTCGTCTAAAGAAGCTTATCATATTCCACAAGCATAACCTTCATTTTATTAGTCATTTTGAGTTCTTCACTCTTTTCAGCTCTGTGAAGGTGTAAAACACAGTAAGCAGCCAGTTTCACAGTTTACCGAGGTCAAAAAGCACTCATTATTGTGTGACAGTCCAAGAGCATGACATGGAATATGGCAGAGTAATAAAGGCAAGGCTGCCACTGGCTGGTACAAGTCACAGAGAGCAAGCTGTTTGCATTCTTATTATCAGACAGCTTCATCTACACCTCAGCTTTATCTCGCTCCTTGATAATAGACTTTTTCCCAGGGAAGAATCAGTGTGGCACGGCATTCAGAACTACTTAAGATGAAATACCTTGTGAAAATAAATGAAAGTCACTGAACAGATGTGAATTAAATGAAGTTCCATGGCAACATAAATGCTTTATTACATGAGTTAACCTTTAAATGGGCTTCAGAAAATGCATGTGTTAGACTCTACAAATAGTGCAAATAGCATAATGCTATTCTGAAACATCACCCAACATGTTAGGATTTATAAAGGAAAGGCCAGAGGGTGTCAATTTGTTTAAATAAATCAAAATAAAGAGACAAATGCATCTTTCAAATATGGCAATTTGCTTAATGGGTTTAGACGGAGCTGGCATTTCTCTCTTTATTTGGATGCAGATGACTGGCATCATATATTCAGTGTTGCTCCAGGGGATATGAGCTCCGTCATTTAACAGAAAACTCTTGCTCCCTCTGTCTCTTTGTTCAAGAGAGACATAGTTAGTGTTGATATAAATCACTGAGCACTAATGAATACTTAGCATTGCTCTCAAAACCTTTTTATTTTGTACCATGCACACTTCCTTGGGCAGGATACAATCCAGTCATGTGCACTGATCAGAATCCAGTCAGCTCTCCATCTTTAGTAATAAACAGGATAATGATCGTTAAAAAAAGTAATAATAAAGCAAATTAATCATCTAAAACTTGAATGCAATTTATTTTATAATGCAACTAATAAGCTGCAGGCAAAGTCAGAATTTAACTGGCTAACCAGAACTGAATTTCCTAAGCATTTTTAAAAATTATTTATTTAGCCTACCCTTTATGAAGACGTAATTTTCATACAGAATTACTGTTAAACTTTCATTGAAGTTGCATAATATTAATTAGTTAACATATAGCCTTCTATAAAGAATTTATTAGGCCTACCTCAAAATTACATCAACATAAAAAAAATCTGTCAAAATATTATATTAAATAATATGCATGTATATAGCCCTAAAATGGATATGAACTAAGGACAAATAGTGGTATGAAAACTTAAATTTAAGGTTTTCTTAATTTTGGAGATAAATGCTCCTGCAAAAGGTCTCTTTACTTTGGGAGGTCCTGGATAGGAATGAAGCCACCCAGTGGAACAACAGTGCCATCTTCAGATCATTTAGTGTAAGAACAGTTAACCTGAAAAATGTGAAACCAGCAATGCAGCATTTAAATGTACGAGAAGAGAAAAGAAGAGAAAAAACTATACAGTTCCTAAAAATTAGTTAAAATAGATATTACTTAAAACGTCCCTGTTTACTGAACATAACCTTGGTTTCCTGAGAAGGGAAGGAGACGTTGCGTACAGCTTTGATGACGCAGTGGGGAACACCTTGCTCCCTAGAATACTGAAGCCTGATTGGCTGATTGGCGTTCAAGCGTGCACATTTTGGGGGGCGTGGCGCCCTTTATAACCCAGTGCTTGGCGCGATTTTCCTCAGAATCTTTTGACTGAATACAATAAGATATGAACACGAGTGGCACTGTTCATGAATCATATCGAAACAGTCACACAATATATTGCACATACTGAAAGCGTGTCTTGGGCAAGCAATGTGATTCAAGGGTTATAGAACCGGTGATAGACGATCCATTGCATTAATCCAGTGAGCGCCCAACTCAATGCCACATACAGTAGGATATGGTTATACGGGTTCGACAGCAGTAACTGTCGGTACACGATCTGTTCCACCTGCACGATTTGTCCACGCATGCGCATAATGATGTAGTAGAAAATGCGCATGTGCAAATGGTAATTCTGTTTTCCGACTATTTACGACACTGCACAAACCAGTAGGCCTAATGCCATACAGCAATGAATCGCAAAGGGGAGTATGGAGGAAACTGAAGGGTTGCAGTGACAGAAAGACACGTTTTTCGTTACATGTGGAATAAAGTCTATGTTCATGTAACAACTCCTTTATTATTTTGGATTGACAACTACGTAAACACATCGTAATGCATAGCGTAAGCTACGTTTAAAAAAATCAAAATAGACCCGCTGTGAACTGTTAAATGAAAAACACAATGCAGCCTACAAAAATATGCCGCCTGGCCATCATGTGTTTCATCGCATGTGTGCGTGATACCAATAGTGTAGGGAAATCGTGACGTTTTCTACTACGTAATTACGCGCATGCGCAGAACGGATCGTGCAGGTGGAACGGATCGGCTTCTGACAGTAACCATGATGAGAAAGCAGAGATGAAAGCACGGGCGGTACCGGCGCCGTCATACCCTGACGTTAAAGGCTATCAACCCTAGTGGAAACCAGCACCATGAGTTAGGGGGCGGGGCTACCTTCTGCTGTTGCACAACGCTAACCAGCAAGTAATAGTAGTGGGAAATAGATCTTACCTCACTAAGCTGTCCTGTTTCACTGAATGTACTTGAGGGGCCAGCGAGGAAACGTCCCAATTATAAAATCTGGGAAAAGTGTTTTCCTCCATAGAAATACCCCTCGTCCACGACCAGGAGGAAGCAATGCTCCTCGTGCTGTGGGCGTGCACCCCGATAGGCCAGTCTATATTCTGCGTGGTATAAGCCAGGGCTATCGCATCCACAATCCAATGAGTCTCTGTTTCGATACCGGTAGACCTTTAGTACGGCCACCGAAACACACAAAAAGCTGTTCTGAGAGTCTGAAATTCTTGGTGCGTTCGGAGGGGAGGGTTCCCCCGTCCACAGGCTCGCCCTGGGCGAAAGATGAAAGTGTTATCACTTGGTTTCTGAACTATGTTTAAAGCACGCAGCCCTTTTTCGGCTTAAGAATGAGCTCAAGCCAGATTCATTGACTGAGAGAGTGTGTAAATCCCCGATTTGCTTGACAGATGCCAGCACCGGCAGAAGCGTTGTCGAGAGAGAGAGAGAGAGAGAGAGAGAGAGAGAACCTTAAGCGAGGCTGACTGTAGCATTTCAAAGGGGGGCGTGTCAGGGCATCCAGGACCAAAGACAAGTCCCAGGCGGGGATAGTGTTCAAGCGGGGAGGGTTGAGCCGTCTCGCACCGTGAAGAAACTTAATCACCAATTCGCGCTTGCCAACTGACTGTTTGTCAATACCATTATGAAAGGCTAAGATTGCAGCTATGTAGACTTTGAGCATGGAGGGTCTGCAGAGCTCACTCACTGAGGGGGCCATAATTAACCAGTCGTCCAAGTAGTTTGCTACTCGTATTCCCATCAGTCGAAGAGGGGAAAGGACTGCGTTCATGCACTTGGAAAAAGTGCGTTGGGCCAGGGAGAGGCCAAATGGGAGGGCTGAAAATTGATAAGCCATCCCTTTGAAGGCAAATCACAGAAAACGCCTGTAATGAGGGGTTATCTGAATACGGAAATAAGCATCCTTCAGATCCACTGAAATAAAAAAGTCCCCGGGCTGAACGAGCGATAGAATTCGTTTCAGAGTCATCATTTTGAATGAGGGTTTTGCTAGAGCCCGATTCAAATGACAGAAATTTAGGATAGGACGGAGACCACCGTCCTTTTTGGGAACTACGAAATAACGGCTGTAAAAACCTGTCTCGCGTTCCTCTGGAGGCGTTTGTGGCTTTGACTTCCGATGTCATCACGCCATTGAACTTGGGTGGTCTGTGTGTGAACTGAAGTGTGTAACCGTTTACTATTGTGCTCAACCTTGGTAGAATTCTCCATGTTTCCTCGAACTGTGAGAGAGGCTTTAGAGGGGCAGGGACTGACGGCTTGCTGCTGAGTGACGGGGGCCGTGAGTTACCTGAGTGCGAGTGATAGCGGGAAGAGGAAAAGAGCTCTTTTTGTTAAGTTGTTTGGTTTTTATTGGACAAACATGTGGAACAAACACAGAACAACATTCTTTGTCCTCGCCGACCGCAAATGACAGGGGGGTGAGGGGAACGTGCAGAACACAGCATCTCTTTGCTGCTGGGCCATCGCTGTCGATGAGCTTCAGATTCCTCTTCCTTCGAAGCCTGTCAGGAACACGACTGGGCATCCTTGGCCAGTTTCCCTGACGCGTGGGGACCGTGCTGCTTGGCAGGAGGGTATCGCCAATGCCACGAGTCCTTGGGATGCACCGAAGGCTCTGGCTGTGGGCGGGGCCTTGGAGCATTCTCGGCTTGCGGTCCAGATGAGGAGTGCTGAGCGGATGAGGAGCGCAAACGCACGGGTGGTGGTTGACCGGTGCGTTTCGGCATAAAATGTTTCATCGCCCTGGACTGCTTTTGAGCCTCGGAGAATCGCTCCGCGTTTGGTTTTAAAATATGAAGCACCAATTTAGAACGTATTTGGCAACTCATTTGCAGCATTTCACACCTCTTGAAGTGTATCCTATGATGGCGTTTTTGTGCCACCAAAAAAAAATAAAATCTAAAACTACGAGGCTAAAGTCGTAATATTTCGAGAGTAAAGTCGGCCTAGATTGGGAGCACCCGGAGATATTCCAAAATCTCAGCTAGCTTTCAAAATTTGCCAGTTTTATAGCGAAATACAAACAATATAAATATTATAACATGACATATATATTATAGCCTGACATATATCAGAAATCGCTTTAGTTTAAGTGGCAGTGTAAGCCAATAGTTTTCCTGATTACAATGAGACTTCATTATAAATTAGTATATAGCCTGTTTTCTCGTGCCTTCTGATGTTCCTTCACCTTTACATCTTGCTACTGTATATACTTGAAACAAAGAGGAAAAACACATTAATTTGAAAGCTGAGCTGTTTTATATCAAAAGCAACAAAACAGAACATTATTGTGATTGTTGGGTGTCTGGTATGCTGCAAATAATGAATATAAAACGTTAAATATTATACCCAATCATTTACTGTATTGTAGGCTACCATGAATAAAACAGCCTGTAAATTGTCATTTAATGTTGACGTATTAGCCTACCTCAGAAAACAAAACAATATAACTTATGTTAACGAGCTGGAGTCCAGGTCAACCTTTAGAATGTTTTATTAATAGGCTACATGTGACCACAGACGTTTTGCAGAACTAGTTGGTGGAATTTTCACAAACACAACAGTATACTTTAATGAACTGACTCACATTAATACAGCGATCTGATCAGTAAAGAGCTTGAAAAACACATTACTGTAAGACACAATTTGTGTTTCGCTATAAAACTGAAAGCTGAGACTTTGTTTTAAAAGTACTAAAGGGACACATCTTTTTGCTATTGGGTGGCGCACTATAACGAATCCAATGAAAGACATGAAATATTATTTCCAAGCATATTGTCCCCGCGAGTATTACATATATCACTTCTGCTAATAATCCCACATATATGCCTTCGTAGTGTATTAAAAAGGGTTAAATAAGAGAGCTACAGCGCCCCCCAAAGGTTTGTTGACTGAGTCTGTGAGCTGATGTTAAGATAAAAAGTTGTTCCTGTTCAGCCTTTTAATAAATATCATATTCTTGATATCAAGCGGCCGCTCGGACGCAACAATATTCAAATCTGCCTAAATTCCGGTGGCCTTCTCTCAATCCACGTCATTTGCAAGTGCACTACACTAAATATTATAACTTTAATTTCAAAGATTTAAATTCTTGAAACATTTCGACTTTATTCTCGTAGTATTTCGACTTTATTCTAGTAATTTCGACTTTATTCTCGAAATATTACGACTTTAATCTCGTAGTTTTTTTTGTTTTTTTTTTGGTGGCACTAAAACGCCGTCGTAGTATCTTTACACTTCCTACTAAAAACAGGATATATGGCATTACAACAATCTAGGTGAGAAAAAGTAAAAGCCCGAATTTGGTTTCAAAACTAAAAATCAGTGTCATGTCCTTTCCTGCAGGGGCGCGACAGAAGCGCGAGCTGGTCTCGTGAAAGCGGAAGTGCAATGCGTGTGTGTCATTAGAGCACGCGCAACTTCCGTCTGGTTCAAAAAAAATTTGCACTCTTTTTTTATTTGGTAAAGTAGAGCTGATCTTCTATCCGTGGCTGCCGAGATAGTGACCCAGTATGGACATCCAGAGTAAGTCGTCGTGCTTTACACCAGTCCTGTGTTTGTTTATTGGTATGTTGGATCAGTTTGTGGAGACGTGCGTAAATGCGGCTGTGCTAATGTGACCGGTACAATACAGCAGAAAGACATGCGTTCGGTCGGCTTTATAACAAATCCCACATTATGAGTTTACGCGGGTATTTTATATTTAGAGTAAAATAATAAAAAAACTTAAAATTGTAGTGAATTGTAAATGTTCATGACTGTCTGCATATAGCGTTAAAAGCTAGTATAGGCTTTAGACTGTAATTCGCAAGAAGTATTAAATATATAACTCACTGACCATTTTTTTATGTTTCATAACAGGCATTGAACCGATGACACTCGGCTCTCCAACCTCCCCCAAGCCTGGGGCTCAGTTTTTACCTGGGTTTCTGATGGGAGACCTGCCTGCTCCTGTCACACCTCAGCCCAGGTCTTTTGGGTTGACAGGAGGTGGGGCAGAAACAAGGTCTCCTCTTCTGGCTGGTAACGTTAAACATGATCCTTTTACTGCGTTTTGCTAAAACCATAAGGAAATATGAATGTTGTTTTGAAGACATTTGATGCTCTCCTCCTTTTAGGTTGGTCTCCTCCACAGCCGGTAGTCCCAACGCCTAAAGACAAGAGCGGAGCCCCTCCGGTCAGAAGCATCTATGAGGACCTCAATGGCTCTGCTGTGGGAATGTCACCTCTCGCTGCTCGCAAACAAGTGAGAAAAATAAATACCTTATTTTTAGTTTAAAGCACATGTCCTGTGTTCATAGAGGAACATACAGATAACTCATTTATACTTTATTTTTATTACAATTAGTTACTATAGATGCTCTGTTTATTATTTATCATACAAAATGAAATTAATTGACTAGTGAGTAATGGGGCCAGATGCATAAACATAGCCACTGTGTCTTTGCAATCATATTAGACCATTGTTATTGTGTAACCTTGTCCTAACAGTAATGAATATGGAGTATTTAAAATAAGCAACAACGATAGGCACGTATCCAAAGTTAGTCATTTGCATAAGAACCATCTTCATAAAAGGGCTTTCTACAGCTTTTCCTTGGCCTGTCAACACTCTCAGCGAACATAACATTCTCATATAATAGTCCCAAGGTTTTCGATAGTTTTTGTGAAATTATGATTTTTTTGCATTTGTGTGCAAGGCAGATTAGTGAAGTATACGCTTGATACTGATTTTGTTATAATTAATGTAAGTGAAGCACTTAGATTTTGTCCATAGATTATAAATTTGTTTTTCACAGCCATTTGCTGGAGTACACACACCATTATCTGGTCTACCAGGGACACCAGGAACAGGTAAAAATAACTTTTTTTAATTACTTATTATCAAATGAGGTGTTCTCTCAAAATAGATGCTTTAGTTTCTATTCTTGTCCTATAGTTTCTAATTTGTTTAGCCCAGTGGGGCAGCAAAGGAAAACAACACTTTCCCCAGCTCAAGTAGATCCGTTCTTCACACAAGGAGATGCTCTGTCTTCAGAGGACCAGCTAGATGACACCTGGGTCACAGTTTTTGGGTGAGTTTAGATTATTTATTTGTTCAGTAATGCAGATGTGATGTGTCAGGTTTTATGGTGTCCATTTCTACATGTGGCATGAATTTTATTTTTGTTTGCACACAGATTCCCTCCAGCATCTGCATCGTACATCCTTTTACAGTTTGCACAGTATGGGAACATATTAAAACATGTGGTAAGTACAGGCAAAGTTTAATCACTGCAGTCTATTTTATATATGATTTGTATTCTATAAAAATGTCTTTCTTTCATTTACAGATGTCTAATACAGGCAACTGGATGCACATTCAGTATCAGTCTAAACTGCAGGCACGTAAAGCTCTCAGCAAAGACGGAAAGATATTTGGAGAAGCCATAATGATTGGCGTCAAACCTTGTATCGATAAGGTAAGAAGCACAAGTGTGATATTTCTATTGGATGTAATTGTAACAATGTTACATTGTGTTTTATTTCTTTATTTTTTTGCAGAGTGTAATGGAGAGTTCAGACAAGAGCAGTGCTTCCAGTTCTGTGTTCACACCCCCAGTGAAGGCTCCCAGCACCCCCAGTCACCCCCTATCAACTCCCCGATCTGTCATGAGACCCCTCAGTGCTGCTTACAAGGCATCCAGCAGTGACTACCAGGTATGGTTGACCAGTAACCTTTCACACTTACACTGCTCTTCAAACCGCACAAATAGTAATGAACAAATTATTTGAATTAAATAATATATATAAATAAATGATTAATAATGCTGAGATTTTGTGGGAAAAGGAGCTGTTTTTTGCCATTTAAGAATGGAGGAGCATATTATGAAACCACGCATGGAAACCCAAAGGTTATCATTAAGGATTTCAGATTTGGGCATAAATATGAATAAATAAAATTATCATTTATTATTATTATTATTATTATTATTATTATTATGTCAATAATTATAAATAACTTTCTTTTGACAGCAGAATCTAGCCAAACCACTTCTTATTTGTCAAAATATTATTTTCAATAATGGAAACGGTGTGAATATTATGCAATAGAATTTAGATGTCATTTTAAATGGTTATCAAACTAAAATGTGCTGTAAAGAACAACAATTTAAAAAACCTAATGTTTGAAGTGCTTGCTTTTTGTTTTGTTCTGATTCATAGGTTGTATCAGATCAACAGACACCAAAAAAGGATGACAGTTTTGTATCGAAAGCAATGGAGTATATGTTTGGATGGTAATCTTTCACTCACAGAGTCCTGATGAAAAAGTTCTGAGACCATCAACAGCCTCTGATGTGTTGACATTGCTCTAAAATCTGACATTGGGTTTTCTTGAGCACAAGCACTGAGTGAATACAAAAGCACTTTATATCTACGTTTGCTGACTAATTAACTTTGCGTGCTGTTTTACGGAAGATGGACTCTTGAGTGTTTCACATGGACTGATTTCAGCTGCTGGGTTTGGAGCTGCGTGTTTTGAAGTTATTCCCTCCTGTCTGTCCTTAAAATCATTCAGATTTAACTTAATCATAAGCATTAAGTTATTCAGGTCTTAACAAATATGCCAAAAGAAACTTTTGTTGGATATTTAAGCATTCAAATCATGACACGCTCCTTTGTGGGACTGTGGGCCTATTGTACAAAATCCGAAAGTGTTTCTTGAAATGCATGGTTATGATCAGCTTTCTGGGTTTATGTATAAGAATGGTTCATATATGAATATCATTGACACGTACAGCTTTTTGAGATCAAGGCCTTAATCTAGGATTTGTTCATTTGGGTTATATAACTGTTTTTAGGCATTTTGTGGGTTTTCACTAACTTTATCAGTTATTTTAATAGAACAGAATCCATTTTTTTTTTTTTTTTTTAGAAATGTCTGAATTTAAAAATGCCTTTTCTCTTTAATAAACATTGTCTGATGAGAAACTGTAGTTTGTTTTTGTAGTTATGTATTAAGTACTAAGGTTATTAACTAGGTGTGATGAGGCTATAACAAAACCGCTCCTTCAGATCCACATTTTTGCTTTTAGAAGGATTCAGTAATTGTGAACATCTTATTATTACTTGTGATAATCACAGTAGGTGATTTTGTCATCTTAAAAATTTCTGGCTGAAGATTAGGTTTTAATTGGCTGAAGATTAGGTTTTAATTGTATTTGAGTAAGAGGTTGATTTGTTGCATGTCATCATAAATTAATGAGCATCTGGTGATTTGTTTTTTTTTCCCTTAAATGCAGGTTATTTCCAAAATGGTCCCACAAATATAATGAATATGTGTTTGATTAGTTTATTTTTTATCTTTGAGTCAGAAACCTGACACAGCTTTTAGGACTATACTTCGAAAGTATCAAAAGACTGCTCACAGTCTTGACCTCCTCACAGTCTTTATGTGGGTGGATTTAGTGGGTTTGGATGGAATGAAGCACTTAAAGTGAAGATGTTTTGTAGTCATGTTCTTACATCTATTCTCACTAAATTGCAATTCACAAATCAAATTGCAAGTCCAATGGGTGATATTAGTACTATCAATCCATTTAAAAAATAAATTAATTGCCATTTTTTTCCTGAAATTAATCTTGATTAATCCCACCTAACATTAGGGATTTTAAATATACTTTTATACTGTAATTATACTATAATTTCACATGCAATCTTCAAACTAATGTAGAAACAACATAGAGATATAAGATAAAGGTATATTTTAAATACTTGTTCAGTGGCATCTTTTTTTTTTTTTATGACTGAAGTATCACTGATACAAATACCACTTATGCAAGAAAAAGTATGTGAACCTCTTGCAGAATCTGTGAAAAGTCTTAACAAAATAGAAATTATACAAAATGCATGTTATTTTTTAAATTAGTATTGTCCTGGGTAAGATATTTTACACACAAGATGTTTGCATATAGTCCACAAGACAAAACAGATTGCAAAAATTGTTAAAATACCCCCCTCAAGAGTTTGTGAACCCTTGGTTCTTAATACTGTGTGTGGTTACCTGATGTTTTTTTTTTTTTTTTTTTTTTGTGACGGTTGTTCATGAGTTCCTTGTTTGTCCTGAACAGTTAAACTTAGCACTGTTATTCAGAAAAATCCTCCAGTTCCTGCATCTTTTGCATATTTGAACCCTTTCCAACAGTGACTGTATGATTTTGAGATCCATCTTTTCACACTGAGGACAGTTTAGGGACTCAAACACAACTATTAAAAAAGATTCAAACATTCACTGATGCTACTGAAAGAAACAGAATGTATTAAGAGCCGGGGGGTGAAAATTGAGGGGGGTTATTTTAATAATCTTTGCTATTTCTTTTGTCTTGTGGACTTAACATCTTTTGTGTAAAATATCTTACCCAGGACAGTACTAATTTAAAAAAACCAACATGCATTTTGTATAATTTCTCCTATTTAAGATTTTTAACATTTTCACAGATTCTGCAAGGGGTTTACATACTTTTTCTTGCAGCTGTATCACCCCCCCCCCCCCAATATTTAACGATTGATTATAGCCATTCAACATTACAGCATAATTGAGAGATATCAATTTTAACATTTATTAGACTTTTGAATAATAACTTCTATTTTAAGTGAACTTAAACAATCTTCTCAAACCCTTAATAATATCATATTTACCCGTGCCTTTCAGCAAGTAGGAAATATGCAGAAATTGAATAAAGTTATTAAACAATCAATTCAGATTTTTTAATTATTTTAAATGTAATTCAACTATAATGTAAATTTATATCAAACTTAAAAACAAACACAATCTTGGTTCAGTAATAAAAGCTTTACTACACTGCTGTATAATATATATCAGTTAAAGAAAAACATGTTGCTGTTAAATAGAGCTCAGGATAAAAACCCTCTGGCAATGTGAGAGCAAGGCAGCAGTCTAAATGTCTTCTAAAAAAAACAACAAAAAAAGATAGTAGCTATAAAGCTATTTGTTGTCCACATGTAGAAGGCTGGTAAGTTTGTTAACGATACTCTTGCTTGAGGCTGTTGGGGCCTTAGGGGTTGTCCAAAAAATCCTACAAAGCTGCAGCATTTACTTCAACATAAAATAAATTTCATATTGGGTGAGATGTGCAAATGAGAACGAATTGGTTTGCATTGCTGAAACCCTTTCACAGCTCAGCATATTGAATACATTTATTGAATTATTGATTTTGTGTGTTCTTACGTTATTTCTGCTAGATTCTGTTTTCAAATGTGTCACGTATAATAGAATCCAATATGTAATTTTTGGCTCCAAGTAATTTGTAACTTCGTGTAAACTTTAGCCTTTGTTATAGATAATTTTTTGAGCTTTGATTCGAGACTCAAAGGTTAGGACTTGTAGGTGGAGCATTATTATGCGCTGGACTCTTTTGTTGACCTTCTAAATGACCCTGAGACTTGTTTCAGGTGTCTGAACTTCGCTCTGATCAGGCAGTGGAGGTCAGGCAGGGTAGCCAGCTGGATCCCAGATCAGACACATGGCTGAGTGCTTGCTGAAGGTGACACTGAGCGGGTCTCTGGAGGTGAGGCTGACCCTTGCTGTCAGAGGCTGCCAGTGCACAGCTCAGGTGATATGCTCAGAGATGCACGCTACCCCCGGGCCTGCTTCAGATATAATCCATCCTGATTACTGCTGCTTTTCCACCGGAGGCATGATTTAACTAACCTTGAAACAGGCTTATTTTTGTGGCATGTTGTTTGTGGCTTTTTTTCCCCACCATGCATAAATGAAGGTGTAGTGGTTGGTATACTGTTGAAGCTGTCAGGGTTTCATTGACCTCACAGGACATCATAGGCCACTCAGAACACAAAATTAAACATCTGTGTTTCAGAGTAAATGTTTCCTGAATAAATAGCAAATAAAAAGTACTGCCGTTTTGTAGTCTCTTCTAAAAAAATATTTGGATGTGTGGGTCCCTTAAGACTCACATTTTCACCTAAACATTCACATTTTAGTAACAAATGAGCACGTTGTTTTCCTGAGAAACATTTAATCTTGTTTTGGATGTACTGCAATGCAAGAGAGCAGCCACACGCATTTTTCTAGTTTGAACCTGTAGTGAGTTTAGCTAAGGTATCCCACTGGCCACTAGATGGCAGCGTGTTCATTTACTACAATTTTTTTATTTTTTATTTTTTTTTAAGCATGAGCAACGTTCTTCAAGTTGAAAGTAGCGCATTTAATGGGTTTGATCCTCAGGGGAAGCATATCTTTCTGATAACTTACGAACAGTAGTTATACTAATAATGTTGATCAAATCATTTGCAAGATAACTTTTAATGTTGAGATGTAGTAACGTGGATGAAGGTAAGCAAGCATGTTGCTGAGTTAAATATCCAGCTTAACTAAGATAGTTAACTGATCTTAAGTCAAACACAAACATAACTTTTCGTTAAAACAAGGCTTTACTTATTATAATGTTGAATTTTATATTGTGATAATTAATCACGGCAATCATTTTTACACTGTGTAATTATGCTATTATAGTCCTATGTCAGTTGAGTTTTTCATAATGATCATTTATAATTATCACCTTACTATGTATATTATAGTAGTATAATTATATAATATATAATACATATTAAATTAAGTAACATTTGCTGTCTCATAAGCCTCAATAATAAAAATGATAATGATGTCATTAATAATGATCATTTATAATTCAGAATTTATAATTTCAGAAAAGTCGGGATGTTTTGTGCAATGCCATAAAATCAAGCATATGTTATTTGTTCAATCTCTTTAACCTTTATTTAATTAACTCAAGTACACTGAAAAAAAAACAAAAACCTTTTTTTTCACTGGCTAGCTTTAATTTATTTTCAAGTAAACAAATTTAGATTTTTAGGGGTGCAACACAATATAAAAAAAGGTTGGAACAGGCACATTTCCATCATTTCTAAATCACCATCCCTTTTAATTACACGTTTTAATCATGATAATTCTTGAAAAAATGTTACTTGATACAAAACTTTAGCTGCTCATCAGTCTATATTCTCCTTTTTAAGACTGGTCATACATTTTCAATAGAAGACACATCTGCTGGCACATCCAAGTATGTCTGTGAAACCTTGCTATTTTAGCACATGTAGAATGAGACATGCTATTGTCTTGATCCAATAATCATGGACTTCCCATGAAAGATGTCATCTTCACGGCAGTATGTATAAAATATACCTCCATGTCAATGGTACCTTCACACATATGCAAGTCACTCGTGCTGTTTTTCACCCATATGACAAACATTTGTTTTGCACCCATCACTGATTGAAATCTGGATGGTCCCTTTTGTTTTTGGGACTGACAATTTGATGTCCATTTCCCTCAAACGCAAGTGTTGGCTCATCTGAGCACCGCACACATTTTCACTGTATTTTGGGCAGTCTATGATGAGCTTCGGTCCAGAGAACTCTCTGTTGTCTCTGCCTAGAATTGATTTAAATATTTCTCCTTGTGTAACAGAGATTCAAGTTACATTTCTTAATGTAGCAGCATTCTGTGATAAATGAAAACAGTTTTCCTTTGTACCCCAGAGCCCATGTGGCTATATTTGACACCGCAGCATGAAGGTTTCTCATGCAATGGCATCTGAGGACTCAAAGGTCACAAACATTCAACTGAGGTGTTTTGCCTTGGTGTATACAAACTGGATTTTCACACAGTCTTAAGTTGGTAAACTGTTTCAAAAGAGTTTAACTCAGATATTCTATTAATAGTATTATAACTTAATACTATAATACTATAAATAGTATAACTTTTGTGCGTTTTAATAAGAATTTGATTACCAGTGGATCTGAAGATTCTTAAAAAAGTATTCTTTCTCCGTTTTCTATGAGCTTGTTAAATGTCCGGGGATTTTTGTTAGTGAGTTGAGCAATGTTTTGTTTGTGCCTGAAGATGTGATAGATGCAAAATATAATGATCTTCAAAAGTGCATCGCTATGATTTGCCCAGTTGACATTATTAATTGAGTACCTACAGTAGTACAGTGGTGCCATTTTAAACCTCATCAGTCGACTGGCTTCCTGGCCCTGACGCAGCATCAGACATAAACATCCCGCTTTGATAGGTACATGCAGCCTAATTCAAAACACGTCAGGATGCAGGCCCTCTTAGTCACTGTGTAATCTTATATTAAAGAGATCAGGAAGGAATTAAAGGAGACCTTGGCTGTGCAATAGGATTTATGCAGGTCCTATTAGACTTATTAATTTATAGTTTTAATTAAATTCTGGAAATGCAGCACTGCAGAAAAGTAACCTGATATTGGATAATCTAGGTGTGTAGACTCACAGGGCAGGGTGAATATCAATAGTGCCTCCAGTGAAAAGGCCACAGCAGTATGGACTATTTAATGAGTGGGATAGGGGAAAAGGAGAGCCACCGTGCAATGAAATGCTTCTTTATTTGGCACACAATGGAATAAAGGCCGGAAAAATCAATGATAATATCTCCCGATTACAATCATCAAGGTTTACTTCTCTTTCAAAATGATTCTTATCAATTCCCTTAAGAGCAACAGCTTGTGTGAAGGATCAATACCACGCTGGTGCTGTGGTTTTACTTAATGCGTTCAGCCCTGGGCGTTTGGTGCAGATGTGCGAGTGAACGCAAGACTTTCCTGCCGCATTAAAATAGTACCGCTTTCATTTGACTCTAAGGAGATCAGAATAAGGACAGAGGTCCTTCATGTGAAGCCTTCTCATTCCAGATCACATTCAGACATGATCTAATTATTCTTCAAGAGCTTCTTCATGATTGTTGATGGCGGTAATGAGGACTCCCTCCTCAAGTTCCCAGTGTGGAGAGGGAATGAGAATTAAGAACAGTGCCTTTTTTTTTTTTCTTCTTCTTTTTCAATCAATATTTTTGTCTTGTTTTTGTTTAAACAAATATATACAGCAAAGAAGATCAATTTATTTGAGAACTAAACGTTTAATATAAAAAATAATGTTTTCCGTTGGATGTTTGTAAAGTCTAATATAAAAATAATTAGTCAATAAAGTATAACAATAATACTACTATTTCTACTACTACTAATAATAAACGTTCATAAGATTAAAACTTATTTTTAAATTATATTTCCATTGGATTTTTGCTGTCAATAATAATACTGATAATGATAATAATGGTTTTATGAATAAAAATATTATTATTATTATTAGTAGTAGTAGAAGTATTGATTGTTTATTTTATATAATATATAACTATTAATAATAGTTGTTATAGTTTATTATTTATTGTAGTTATTATTAGAAATATATTATGTATTATTAGAAATATTTAAATATCTAAAAATATATATGTTTACCAGTAATAATTATTACCTACTAATTATTAATTAATACATTTATTTTAATTGCATTTTGACTATACACATGTACATATAAATTTCCATGTAACAGAGAAAACACACACACAAAAGGCTTCAGTATTTTACAATATTATACAATGTTAGCTAATTTTACCCCCTTTTTTAATGTCTTCTATAAACACATTTCCTATTCCTCTACAATGTAAAAGGTCACCAAACTCCATCAAGAAATATGTATTTGTCTCTTAATATACGTTTTATTAATATATTTTAAAATACATAAAAAATATTAATATTATTATTATCATTATCAGTATTATCGAATTCATTATTTTATTATTTTTATTGTTAAATGTATTTCTAGATGTTGCTTTAAATAACATGTCAACGTGTAAGAAATACATAAGGGGTTGCGAGGGTTTATGGGCTGACATGAACTGACAGAAGTGAGGTGGGCATCACACAGGAGGTGAGAGAGTTTGAATTACAGCTCACAGAACCTCTGTGGCCCTGTCAGCCCTGCTCAGACTCCACTGAATGATACAGCATGATGCCTTTAAAAAAATGGCCTAACCACTGCATGCAGGTTAAGCCATGCGCAAACATCAGCGGACTTTATCAGCGCACGCATTGGCTGCTGACCGGTGCTCCTGAACCAGGGCCCTGCACAGAGATTCCTCTCAGGTGTTTGCAGGGACCATGATATGATGAGACTGGAATGTGAATGAAGCGTCACGTAGAGTCTATGCTCTTGTCAAGCAGGATTATGCTCTGATGTTGACAGCCGCGGATACAGAGAGCATTGTTATTTTGAGAGGAGATAGTGCCAAACTTGGCTGCAGGTTGTTGACTTGCTTTTGTTTGTTGATGTAGTGTTAAGAAAAGTAGAGCCATTGCACTTCAACTAAACTGCAGTTAACCTACATTGCCGCACAGATTTAGACAGAATGCTTGATTCCGTCACAGCGTTGCAGTGCAAGTCTCTTATATAGCTGTGCTTTTGTTTAGTCTCACTACAAGTAAACAAAAAATAAAATGTTTTTAGTTGTATGTAATATTTTGTTTAGTGACAATTTACAAGAAAGTATTTTCATCTTTTTACTTCTAAAATTAACTTTTCAATCTAATGTTACAGTTTGTAATTGTTTATTTATTTAAAAATTATTTTTATAATTTATAATTGTTTGTAATTTACATTTCTTTTGTAAATAGCTGCATAAAGAGTATTGTGTACAGTCACATGGTTATTTTGGCATACCATATTTTGCCAAAATAACCATGTGACTGTACACAATACTTAGTAATAAATCATCTTTCGTTTCTTCATTAATGGCCATTTAAAAAAAATGCCAATAACAAGGTTATAATTTTATATTGTTTATTGCATTTGTTGTTACATGTTATATGATGCGTGTTGTATATTAAATATATTAATTAAACATATTTGATGTTTTATAAAAGTTGTTTGTAATATCATAGTAGATGTATTACCAGTGAATTAATTTTATGTATTTATTTGTTTATTTATTTATTGTACTGACTGTTTGAAAACTTTCTCAGCACAACTGAGCACCAAAGAGCAAAGCTGGTAAACTTCAGATCACATACTGTGCCAGCAGAGCAACTGGCATTGAATAGAAATGCAAGCAGATGGCTCTCTTCAGGTATTACAGACGTCCCTGGTGCCATTTATTTCTTTGGTGAAAATTTTTTAAGTGGGAAAGAAAGAGTGCACATTAAACAAAAGCTTTAAGCTTAATAAGATTTTCTCTGCTGAAAAAAATACTTTTGTTTTAATCTAATTCTACTGAATGATGTACATCTATTTACTTTATAATTGTGCTCTAGTTCAATGTTCTGTCTCTCTAGTACGTTATTAAGTTAAATTGCATTTAAACATTTTATAATGTGAAGATATGCTGGTGATGATGGAGCTCGAAGTTCTGAGTCATTTACACTCCACACATTAAAACTCCATATTCTCAGTCACATTAATGAGTGAAAGTACCAAACAAGTTGAGTCAGAAAAGCTGATCCCTTCTTAATGTCAAAAGCTTCAAATGTCATTGCTCACCCCTCCTGAGCTTCCCCATTTATCTCCATCTCAGCAGCCTCTCGTTCCTGTCACAAGAATGGCTGCAAGATGCTGCTGAGTTCTGTCTTTATTCTGTGGAAAAAGTCGGCAAGGATAGAAGAATGAGAGGAAAGTGAGCAAGAATGGAAATAAACAAGTGGAAAGGAAAGAAATGGAGTTAGCAGGAAATACAGAGAAGAACAATAAAAAGAGATTATCGAAAGAACGAGAAAGCGAGAAAGAGATGAGCAGTGTCCATCTATTCAACATTCCTGGATCCCTCAGGCCTGTAACAATAAGCGGGACACCACTGAGTCCTGCACTTTTTAGGAGACTGTGTCTGTGAGTGTGAAAGAGAGAGAGAGCAAGAGAGAAAGAAAGAAGAAGAAAATGGGAGCCTATTTTCTTGGTGGCTAGACCTCATGCTGTCATTGTGCACAAATTCAACATGCTGAGAGAAAGAAGTATACAAAAGAGGAGGAAAGCGATAACCACAGGTTGCGTGAACAAAGAGCAAAAGTATCAGTGGATCTGCAAAGGAAAGCAATAGGATGGTTTTCCAATTACATTCACTGCAGCATTCATCTCTATCTGAGTTTATGTAATTTCCGTTCATTGTTGGACACTGAACTGATAATGTGCATTGCGACCTCTGAGAACACAGCCGTATTTTTGTCTACAGTTCCAAAATCTTAAAAGCAGCCTCCATTTTAGAGATTCTAGAATTTAGTAACATTTGCTCACAATGTTATCAAGGTTTCTTGCACAAATGTGTGGGGTTTTTGATGCAGTGTAGTTATACTTAAACCTTGTTTTTAATTTTTGTATATTTGGAAAGATAGTAATGAGTAGAAAATTTATATATATATATATATATATATATATACTCACATTCAAAAGTGAGGGTGGTATGATTTTTATCATAAATTAAAATAACTATTTCTATTGTAATATATTTCAAAATATAATTTATTCCTGTGATGGCAAAACTATATTAAAATTATAGTAAGTATAGTAAATAAAATAAAAATCTAATACATTTTACAAGATTGATTTATTTTTTTTGGTCCTACTTTATATTGTGTCCCTAGGGGCGGTGTTAGGTGTAGGTCATTCGTACAAATTCATACGACTTGGCAACTCATAAAATACGTACGATTTAGCAAAAATTTTATGAATTCGTATGAGTGAAGTCGTACAAATGAGCCACCTTGTAAAATATGTACGAATTGCTGTGAGACTGGGTTGGTAATCCCAGTGCAAGTTCACATTGGAATTGAGTATCTACAGATGTAATGTTTATGTAACTACACATATGTAACAACCCTCAGAATGGTATGTGTACGTACAAATGTGTAACAGGACACTGATAGCAACACTTTTTGGTAATGAAAGTACAAATGTGTAACAGGAATAACAGCACTTTTTGGTATAGAATATGTTATACTTTATATTAAGTAGCATGTAATTACTCTGATGTTACAAATCAGTAAGTTAGTAAGTTAGGCTTTACATAAATTGTGGCTGGTGTCCAGAATGTTACACTTTATATTAAGTGGACAGTTCCTGAGGAGTTACAATGTAAGTACACTGGTATTACAGTGGTGCATCAATACATACTGTTGTTACAAAATGTGTAACAGTCATTGTATAACTACAAGTAATTGGTGAAGTGAAAAAGTGTTGTTAACTATGTCCTGTTACACATTGGTACTTACACATCACATTCTGAGGGTTGTTACATGTGTGTTGTTACAGTAGTGTACTGTAGTATGGTTACATACACAAACATCTAGTTACTATAAATACACAGATATTAGGGAAACAATATAAAGTGGGACATTCTGAGAGAAAATATAACCTAGTTTACACAATTTTTTTTTTTATGTTTTATTCGAGAGCGGCTTCTTGGCTGACTTCTGACTTGACGTATGACATAATCTGCATCATACATAGAGTCAGAAGTCAGCCAAGAAGCCGGAACTTGACGCTCTTGTGGATGCGCATACAGTCATGGCCGGAAGTCAGTTATTTAGGTTATAATTTTAAAACTACAACTATTTTTGTTACAAAATCCCATCGATCTGCTTAAGAGAACGTGATAAACCCCCGAAGGTGTATAGGTTAGTTTTCTGATGCAGTATTATATCAGCAGATATATAGCAGATATATCTGATTTACGGAGCTTCAAAATCATAGTCACTATCCACCAGCATTACCAAGCTTGGAAAAGTCAGGATAAATAAATAAAAAAAAAACCTCAGACTGTGTTCATCTGAAAGAAGTCATATACACCTAGGGGTGAGTAAAATATGCCGTAATTTTCATTTTTGGGTGAACTATTCCTTTAATATATAAAAATACCATATTTTTCTTAATTAGATACATGCGTGTGTGTGCATTTATACACATTACACACACATATTTTACGTAAATTCATATTACAATTCTGCATACTGTTGGTTACCTCAGGGCCAAGTTGTTGATAACTGAATCGTTGTTTTATGTAAATGTGTTCAGTCACACATTAATGTATTCATGGGTTGGTTTCCATACAGTGTATGGTCTTGGTAGAGCGAGGATGGAACCTGCGATTGTTATAGTATGTGGTACATAAATTGGTTTGATTCCAAACATCTATTTCACATGATCTGACTTTAATATACACATTTTTCACCATCGTCACTTCAATAGGAAATTGAGATGTGGGACCCTGAGTCTCTGATTGACACATCAGACTGCACTTGATGCGGGCAGCTGTGCCCTCTTACCAACCAGCTGCTGTCTCTAGTCCCTCTGCTGCTCATGGAGAAGGTCACAGTCCTCTACCATCCACATCTACAAGCACTCAGAGCCTGCATTTATCTCCTTGAAGAAAGACCATTGGATGTCTCTGTGGTTTTTAAAGCTGTTTTCACTTACAAAACCTGAAAACATTTTCAAAAAGTTTCTTTCATCTGATAATTGTTCAGGTTACGAGACCGCCGGTGCTACAAGAAAGCACTGTACTCAGACAGCAGACGCTAATGTTTATCAAATGAGAAGAGAGGAAGTCTAAAAGAGTTTGTGCGCTGATTTATGGACTGACTTCAGATATGACATTATCTTTTCCCCTGTCTGATCACCTGAATGACAAGTGGCACTGACTCAGGGGAATGTGGACTCGTAGACTTCACCCCAAAGTGTGCACACCTGCCAGAACCCTATCTGTAGCCAATCAGTCATATGTTCGTTCAGCCATAGTTGTCCTCAGTAAGGGCCCAAGCTCCTTCACAGACATGTACGAGAGGTGAGGAAGGGTGTTATGAAGAGCTTTAAAAACCAATATAACCAATTGATTTGGAGGAACAGCGATGAGAGAAGGAGAATTCATTCAGAAGCCAAAACGGCTGCCAGCTTTTGCTCTATTCCGATTGGATGTGCGGTAGATGTTACGCTCCAAAATAAAATGTTTCTCTACATTGAGTATGATTAAATGGTCTTTGTCCTGCAGCGTTATCATTTGAGGATGAGATTTCATAAAGCTAGTTGTACGCTGGCTAGATGTATTGCTTATTTTTTTCCTCTTTGTCTTATGTGTGGTTCACAAATGCACATACTTTGATAAGATCAAAGAAAAATGCGAGTTGTACGCTGTGGACGCATTAAAAAGTAACTAAGGCAATATAAATATGAGAGGTGAACTAAAAGAAAGGGCGTCCTCAGTGACTCACTTCCACAATGGTCCATTGTTCATGCAGTATTTACCGGTCGCTCTGTGTCATCCATCTTGTGTACATTTCCCAGCTCTCACCATGAGATGGCCTTCAGCCAGTGCTCAGGGCCTCTTGTTATAAATCTAACAGCATTGTTTGCTATGATGCTCAGCCTCCAGCAGTCTGTCATCACAAGGATGCACGCTTGGCTTGAGGAGAGATTTCCCCCCGACCACCTTGTCTCGCCCTGTTTCTTTTTCGATAATGTTGAGAAGAACAGATGGAAGTGGAAGTTTGCAGGCTCAAGAGCCTGCGGCAGCCATGTTGCCGCGTATGTGCTTTTGGAGGGAATGGTCTCACCGTCTTTGCTCCCAGTGCTTAGAGGTCACCGGTAATCACTGCTTTGTGCAGGCGGGCCATCGAGATAACGGAGGTCACGTGGCTTTTGGAGCGGAAGAACACCCTTGGGGCCTCACTTGCTTCAGAACTGGCCTAGAAAGTGGCAGCTAGAGGACCAATCAATGCATATTTGCAGTTCCCTCTCTTTCATAATGTAACGGAGATGCATTTCGGTTGACCTCCAATCACTTTGGATGCTACACACCACTGAAAGCCTCCAAGGAGCTTGTTAGCATTTTTAGCCTCTTTTTCTTCTCGCTGTTTCCATGCAACAGATTCAAAGATGAGTGGCTCTATACGACCTTAGTTAAGGTAGGTGCATCCTACGAGACTCCCGGCATCTGCGAAGGTGTGTTGACGCTGAGTGATTGCTTTCCCACACGGAGTGCTGGTAAGTGGGAGGTTTACCCTGAAGGTCCTCGTGGAGGGGGCACTGCGATCAAGAATAGATTTTCACCAATGGTGGATAATGGCAGTCAGCAGAAAATGATGCCGGGGAAACAAAAAAAGAGAAAGGAGCACATTATCAAGAGTCCGGAGCAAGGCCGTCTCCACCCCGCCCCGAAGAGGCGTAGGCGAGAAGAGAGTAGCTGGGGAATTCTAATGGCATTTATTCTTCTCTCGGAAACAGGATAACTATAATATGTCAGTAGTGTCTTGCGAATTAATCCATATTGGCTGGCTCCTTAAGATATTCAAGGAGTTTTATTTCTCACAGGTCCTGTTTACACAGTATTTGTTCCTCAGCAATGTGGCACCCTATTTTTCCTCAGTAATTTGCTGTATACTTTGTAAACATACACTCAAGTCGATGTTTAAATTCATTCTCCGTAGCAAACAATGTATCTTATTAGCACTCTTGGGAATGGCTAGAGAAAATGAGCAAAAGCAGTAAAACACAATCCATTTGCTTTCTGAAATCCTGTTCATTTCCTTTATGTAATTGGTATAGCAGGGTTGTGCAAAAATCAGGGGTGTATTCCAGATTCCTTGGTTAACTTACCATTTGGTAAAACATAACCTCTGGGTTGATTGACCCCAAACCCGCATACCGTGAGTATGTCGG
>JAUMHE010000056.1:7087227-7111573 GCA_032359235.1 Enteromius mattozi
TTTAGATCTTTAAGTCCATCTCATGAAAAATCGGAGCAGAAACAAAGGTGTTGCGTTTATATTTTTGTTGAGTGTATGTATAGGTAAGTTTTTTCAGTTTTGCAGAAGTGTATGAAGAGGAACATATTTCCAATGAGCCTAGGTTGGTTTTAGAGGTTGCACAGTATCTGTTGCACAATATTGCTTATATAAGCAATCATGCTTATATACGTACAAATTTATTTTTATTATTTAATTTATTTACCCTTTTTTAATGCTTAGATTATCTTTGCTGTTGTTGAACTCTGACTTTAGAGAACAAGTCACACAAAAATAAAAATTCTTTTACACAACCTCATGTTGTTCCAAACCTGTATGATTTACTTTAAGCTGAACATAAAATTAAATATTATGAGAAATGTCTATTTTTTTGTTAATGAAATACAAGTCATGCATTTCATTTGTTTTCGTGGCAGCTTATGTTTTTACATTAACTCATCAAAATAAGTTGTGATTTCAACTTTTTTTTATTTAAGTGGAAATGACTTACACAACCAAGTTGATTATATTTCACTTAAAAAAATAAATAAAGCAGCAACTGAACTTAAGTATGAAATATGCTATTTGTTTATTACTACCATTGGATGTAGTCTAATGTCAAATGTCAAAATATGATCTAAATTCACTTGTAATGGCTTGTTTATAAAATGTTATTTTTAATTGAAGACAAAATGGTATCAATTTTGAACATTAATGATTTATTGGTTATCAACCATAATGAATTATTGATTTATAAATCACCAATGTCCTGAATTATTTATTTATTGAAACAGCTGCCAGTCCTTTGAATGGATACCAGAAAAGTCTTGTTGGCACGGGATGAGACTAACCATGATTATATATAGGCTCCATGAAGTATTTAGATCTCGCATCAATGAGAGGCATTTTAAAGACAGCACAGGGCCTCAGCTCCTACAGCAGACAGACAGGAACCCAGCAATTACAGAGCACTTTCACAACAAAAAGTATATTTGGACATCACTAAATATAAATCTCAACAGATATTGATCCATCATAATCTAGGAAGAGAGAGACATTAAAATTAAAAGAAAGTTAAATCTGTCAGCAGTGTATTTCTCACTGATGGATGCTAGCAGGTCCTCTTAGTATTTGGTGAAAGCTCTTTAAGTGTTTTACAGTTTTTTGTTGTTTTGCCCAGGGGGTGATATTGCAATGAACATGCCTGTGGTCATTATGTTTGTTTTTGGGAGGTGTAAATATTCCATTATCCACAGCTGTGCATGAACACCTCCAAACACTCCAGCCGGGAGAATCAGCACTCCCTTCAGTGTTAGATGGATGAGATGAACTAAGATAGGGCAGAGCTCCAGGGTAGATGCTATCATATAGTCCTTGTTGATGCAAAAACGATAAAAATCCCTGCTGCCTAGGAAAGGGCGCTTTTAACCCTGGAATCAATGCAAGAAGTCTGAATAACACCTAGTACACTGTTACAGGATGAATCCCAGCAGAGATGAGTACGTTTACTTACGAGCACAGATGTTATTAATTGGCAACATATGATAGGAGTTGAGTTTTGAGTAAGTTTGACTTGAGCTCTGCTGGTGCAATTTCCGATTTTTAATGGTTTGTTAAAAAAAGGAACATTTTATTTCTTTCTCTCTGCCATGCATAATTTAGATAGCTGAGACGAAACTCTGAAACGTGCTGGAGAATCCACCAAATAATGTGACAATGTTCACTAAACAGAACACATACAAATCTTTCAGCTTTGTATTGGGTTACTGCGTCTTACATCACATTTGTCTCATTCGCCTCAAAAAATGCTTTCTGGGAGCATTCACTGAATCACGCGCATGTAATGAATGATTTGGTGCAATTTGAATTTTAAACCACTTGAAAGGATTTAGGTTTTTTCCAGAGGAACATGGCAGTTGGCATGTTTCCTCTGCTGGCTTTGCTCATGGAGTATGGATACTAAACAATGACAAAACTAGTGTGTTCATTACAAAACCTATCCCTAGAGGACGAAGGATGTGTTGTGGTTTCTCCACACCAGTTTCACCTCTATAATTGCTGACAAAACATCCCAGGACATGGAAATGCGAATACTTGAAAATTTTGATTAAAAATACGAGCAATTTAAAGTATACCCTTAGACATCTTTATGGGGGATCTTGCTTGCCCAATTGAGGAGGAATATGATGTATTCCTAAAATAAACAGTAATAGATAAATATTATAATGCAAATTCATTCTAACACATAAGGCAAGAGGTTCATTAAAATATATTTATTTTGATATGTTTATTATGCTATTTATTTAACAATTTTTAGTATAATTTAATTACATATAAAACAAAATTAAGGCAAAGTATTAATTAACATTATTTAAATATTTATTTAATTGTTTATTTATTCTAATATGTATATATAATTTAATTTAAATTATATAATATATTATTATTAATATAATTTAAATATTCATAAGGCAAGACATTCATTAAAACCTTTTGATGTAAAAGACTGTCTGCCTATGTGTTGCCGTGAATGTGAAATGGCTTTTAGACAATCAATATTGTTGATTAATTTTTGGTGTCTCCCCCACTCACTTTATTATGCTTCAGCGTCACAATTGATTTGTTTTTCTTGTTCAAGTAGCAAAACATTAATCTGTTACTCTGACATACACACTCTGAATATTGATAGAGATTAGGCATCTGCTTTTTCCCCTCAGATGAACATTCCTGCAGTGATGAATGTGAGATTTTAAAACAAATTATAAATCACTTTTATTCACCTTAGCAAAAAAGCACCACCCTTTCCCTGTAATTTATGTACAGAACTGGCCTGTGTTCATTTTTTTTTCTGAAAATGTTTCTGAGCTCATCTGTGTCACTGCCTGTATGTTAAGAGGATCGTTCTACTTCCTCTAGATTCAAGAGTCTCGACATAAGGCCATAGACTGATTCAGATTGAGGTGATGTATTTTTAACATACATGTTTGCTCTCCCCAGACACTCTGAATGGAGGCACAATATGTATGCTAATGCAGCTTGTCTGCTGTGATAAGGATGATATTAGGGAGACAGCACAAAAAAAGGCATTACATTGCAGGAATTCTGTTTCTATTCACTTCTGCATCCAATATTTTATGACTTTCAACCACTACTGTTTTACATTCTTTAGGTATTTTATTGCTGCATTAGAGATATTGAATATTATGTAATTTGTTGCAAAGTATGTTTGGGAGTAACCACTGTAAATAAATTGCCAGTGATATTTATTTTAACTGCCTTTTTAAATATATTTATTAATTTTCAAACATTACAAATATAACTTCAAAACGAACAAGAAAACAAAAGAGAGAGAGAAGAAATAAATATATAATAAAAACAAAATAAATAAATAATCATAATATCAAAATAAATAAATATTAAGGCTCACCGCTCCAGTAAATCAATTTGTGAAAGAAATGAAATGGAGAATGACATAATCGTACAAAAAATACGACTTGCATATTTGTACTTCAATATGCCACACATATTTGAAACCTTGTTAAACAAACCCACTAATAAGAATAGAGGATATATCTAAGCCCACATATATCAAAAATGGGTCCCACCTTCTATGAAATATGGCTGCATTTTTAGTAACTTGCAAGTAGCTCTGCTGTTTTAAGAATATTATACTTCCAGTAACAAGCTTCTTTTCTTCCATCAAATGCTAAATCGCTATTTTTGTCACATTGTTTTGTGTGCACAGCTTCACAGTCGGGTGAACTGAGGTAGTAATCATATGTATTGTATATTTTTTCTGAATTAATTCATTCAGACTACTATACTGTCGTTCATAAAATCTTTATGAATGATCATCATATAGTACATGCAAGTAGTGCAAGTAGTACTGTAAAATAAAGTGCAACCATGATATTAGGCCTAAACATAATGTTACCATTCATAAACCCAGATATATAAATGATGGTGTTATTATACTTCAAAAGTGTTGCTATTTGCTTGTACTTTTTATGTTTTGTACAGCACCTTGAGCACAGACAAAGTGCAATATTAAGAAAACTTTTTATTAGGACTTTTATTAGTAGTAGTACAAATAACCCCCCATATAGAAGAGTTTTATGTTTATACAGGGCACTGATATGATTTAGAGTTCATGTCATTTCAGTTGTATAATATCAAAAGTACTATCCATTTCAAACTTTACTAATGAGGCAAACAACCTATACTGCATGCATTTCAATCAATTTTGCTGTCAGTTCTGATGTGTTTGGATGTACTGACTCAATCATCAGTCATCTAAGCAACAATCTTGCCGAGAATGTAAAGAGGTGTTGCTCAGATCTAGAGTGTTTAAACAATAAATTCAGCCATAAATAAAGCCAAACAAAATGATCCGAATGCAATCAAACTCTCAAAAACACATAAACAATTGTGTTCAGCAGGCATACTATGTTTCAAAATTAGAATGTATACACAGAATGTATATTTTTGTGTGCATAGAATAAACTGCATGTTCATTCAGTAAAACGATCAATACTGTACACTTGACTTGACTTGACCTACCATTTCCATTGAGAGAAATTAACAAGAAGCAATATAAGTCTCTATTTAATAACACTGTACTGACTCATCTGATTCAATTGCCAGAAGTTAAGATATTTATAAAGACGTTTCCACAAATGTCGAATAATAATGTGAAATAACGTAACAACCACGCAGCATACATTGAAATATTTAGATTATGCGTAATGCACAACGCTTTTTGACAGTCATCCTAGTATTTCTGATCACCCAGGTCAACATAGAGAGCATGCAACTTGCACGCATATCAGTTTGGGTCGAGAAGAACAGGAAAGTGGAAACCGCCACAATATGAACGATTGTGTGACGAACACTTGAAGCCACTAGTTGTCATTCTTCATGCCATCATGATCCTCGGCGCTGTGAAGTGTCATTTACAGATTTCTTGCATGCAGGAGGGGTGTGCGCTTTGTACAGCCACTGCTGAGTATTTTTAGTATCCACCTTTGTAGTTGCCGTGGAAGCTGTGCTAATAAACCGCTCGTCTCTGAGGCCCGTCAACTTTTCTGCTCAGAAGTGAGGGGAGAGCGGCTTCGGTGATGCTAGATTAGCACCCATAGGAATATCAGACTCTGATATCAAGTCAGGTAGAGACGACTGTGTCCAGATCAATAATTTTCGAAAGGGTAAAGTGATTACTGTGCGGTTATTGAATTTTAGCTGCAACTGCAACACAGAAGTCCATTTACGCACTGACTGTAAAACTGGGTTAGAAATGACAATTTTCCGATATGACTCAGATGTGGACCCATCCACTTAACTAATTAGTTTGTCTCTGTGATTTTCACTTTAGCTACCGTCGTGGTTATTTTCACAAATATTAATACGGCTACAGGCTGCATCAAAGCCTTTCCCTTTGAACTCTGTTTCTCAGGGTTTCATCAAAGGTTCAGCTGACCTTCTGCAAGCGGCTCTATTAAGACGGCGTTTCACAGGTTGTCACGACCCATTATGTCAGGCTTGCATGATGGCTTTAGGCCGACATCATGACAGACATGTTCAAATAAACTTGAATACGACAGACTGTGACATGAGTTAAACAAGTTTCAAATGTTCCCTTGTGCTACAAATTAACGACTTAATTAATATGGGAGCAGGCTACGGTTCAGAACGCCACAGCCTGATGTCCATATGGCACAGAGAGAGGAAAGCTTCACGTCTTATCTGCAACACATTATAAAATAAATTCTGCAATCCAGAAAATGAGTTATAGTTTCACTCTTCAAAGCTATTATAGGATAATGCTGTTCAACTAATAGAACACCTACAGGTTTTTTTTAGTTGCTCTTACACTAAGATCTTTAAACCCCAGCACCTTGAGAGACTTTCTGCAAATATGTCTGAGATTAAGCGGGGCAGAATCTTCCAGCTGGTCAGACCCTCTGACATTGTCTGTTCTTCTGTCAGCTGGGTGAAGTTTGAGTAGTTTTCCCCAAGCAGCGGTCGGCTCATTGCTCCATATGTACTCTTGAGCTCAGAGCTTTAAATCTGTCGGAGCTGTGTGGTTGTTGCCAAAAAGTTCCCTTGTTTAACAAAGCTCTCTGTGTGTTATCCTTTTAGATTCACTTCTCATGCTTTGCCAACATGAGCGACTGTAGCGAAACAACATGGTGAAGCTGCTGTTCAGTTCGAAGGGAGAAAATACCCCACGGTTATACAATTTTAGCTCTGAGTCTGTATATTTAGATGCTAGCATAGTTGCATACGCACTGCATTACGCTCTGTACACTGCACACTATAAATATTACAGCAGTATATGCACGTTACTATAGGAACGTGCTTGAAACCTGCTCGCAGTAGTGGTGTTTCGTTCGTGAATGAATTAGTGTTATAGAAACAAAAAAATATACACACATTTTTTTATAAAAAATATTAAAAGTCATCTTGAAATTCACATATCTATATTCTAAAATTATCTTATTGTGATTGATTCATCCATGTATATTAGGGACACGCAATTTTAGATTTTTGCCGGTATCTGATATGCCGATATATTTTCTTAACTCATATTGGCTGTTAATCGATGCCGATAATGAGATATTTCCTTTTGTTTGGAACCAACACCAAGTCTCACACACATACATTGAGAACCATAACAGTACATTCACACAGGGCACTGGCGTCAGTGCCTCTTAAGCCTCATTCAGACTGTCAGCTCAAATCTGATTTTAAAAACTGACTGTCCACACAGCGTATCGCAACTGTTCATGTCAGATTTGTGTGTCCATAAGCGTTCTTTTGTTTCTCAGAATGTGCGTTGGTTTCTATGTTAGTGCCGTTCATTGTTATGCCTACGCTAAAAACAACAGTAACAGCAATACAGTTTACAATACAGATGTTGTCTTATGATATGACAACATGTTGTTGTCGCAGCTGCGCTGTATTATTATATTTCGTCTTTTGAGGCAGCGGCAGAATGCATGGCTTTATTCCGTCCTGCCATCTCTGATGCTTTCAAAACTCAAAGCTACATGTATAGCAGTCTATTGTATTTTTCCACTTGACTTTGTTGTCTGAAAGTCTAAAAGAGGGTTTATTTACTTTGGAGTGACGTCAAGTATTGCCGAACTGAATTGTGTGTCCATTGCGTTGCGTCACTGGCATTGCTCATGGCAGAAGTTAAAGGCTTCTGTCACTTCAGGCATCAGCCAATCGGATAACCTTATGCAAATATGCAAATACCCTGTTGCAGATGCTAGCGAATCACGTTCATGCAACAACAGAAAACGAATGTGATTGGCTGTTGCCACTATGATGGTCCCTCCATCAAGGGTCAACCCTGAAGCCCTGTGTGACATTTAATATACATAGTAGCATTTATTTTAAAGATGTAAGTAATGTATCTGTACAGTATATAATTTTATTTAATTTACAAGTGTCATGTTTGTGATTTTTACTTGTGTAAGATACAGCTTCTGATCTTTAAATCAAAGCATACTCTTGAGTTTATGAAATATATTACTGCTTTATTTAATCAAAAACACAATCATAATGTTATATGTGTATTTTACTTTCATTGAATGAATAGAATCACCAGTCAGGCAAAAGTTTGCTTCAAAAATAACCAGACTGTGATCTTATCACTAGCACACCCTCCAAGCACATTTGTTTTCATTGTTTTCATTTTAAGACGTTATCGGCCAATTCTGATATTGTTCTGATAATATTGTGCATCCTTAATGTATATCTTTTATTAATTTGTAAATTCTCAAATTATTTAGTTTTTTTTAAAAAATCAGCTGCAAGCTTGCATTCAAATTTGACCAAGTTGCTGCACTACTTTTTGTTTTGTTTTGTTTTTAGATTATCTATTACATTTGGATCTGTCGCTACTTCTGTAACATGCAGCTTATTTTGATTGTGAACAAAGCAGTTGAGTGAATGATTCTGTGATTTAATCATGCATAATAATTGTGGCATCAAAATAACTGCTTAAATCGCATGTCGACTCCTAATGGCATATTGGGTTTAATCTGCAGATATTAATCAGAACTAATCATTTTAGTGAACTGATTTAGTAGAATTGATTTATTAAGAAATTAAAATCACAACTTTACTAGAATGCAGTGCAAGATTAGCATTATTTTACATAGAGGTAATAAAATATAAACAGCGTTTTTGTTATATGGTGAGTATAAATAGAATAGAGTGACACCACTGGTTTGATCCACGTCCGGATACGTCCCTCAGGTCTATTAGAATCCAGAATATGAACCTCTCAGCAGAAATTCTGTTCTTCTAACACCACTTCTGTTGAAAGTTTTCTGTCATGCTGGCAAAAACTTTCCAACTACATCTGAACCACGCAGGGGACGATGACAGCAGATCTGTTTAATTGCCATGTTCACAATTCCTGGAACTGCTGTGCTAACACATAAGAGAAATGAAAGTTGTTGCATGCATGGCTGCATATTATAGAAGAATAATGGGGTTTTGTAATTTTCTGGTTTATGAAATGTCATGCATGTTGGGTGGGAGGCAGCACCGAGGCGATTGCACAGGTAGCAATCAGTCAAAGCTAATTTCGTGTTTGTGCACTCGGCTCATTGTTCAGATCTGAATGTCATTATTATAAAGAACAAAGCCTGTCCTTTCCAACAACTGCGCTTTATCATCAGACCATGAAACAGCACTGTAGTTACAAGATTTGGCAGTGTAGCTGTGTCTTTGTTGAGGAGTAAGTGAGAGAAATTACTTTGGATTGTGTCTGTGTGTATAGTTGATGTTCAAAAATGACAGCACCTTTTATTGCAGGTTGTTGATAATGAACAGGCACATCCTCCTTTCCAAGATACAGTCATCATAAGTCTGCTGATTGCAGAATATATTAACATTGTTTTCTGAGAAGAATCGAACCACCCACACGTAAGTTATTTCTAAAAGCCTTTAGTGGTTGCGCATTGTCTTGAACTGCAGAGGTTGGTGGGCAGCTCAACGAGTATTGACAGAAAGACAGATGGAAACAGGGGCCCAATCTGCCTTATGTGCATGCCCTTAACTGAATACCACTGTATGCTGCATGACCACACCGATAGCACCAGCAAAGTGGAGCTTTTCACTTGGAACAAATCTCCCTGACAGCTGACAGGTCAAACTATAGCAGTTCTGAGGAAAACTTTCTTCCTCCTCTTCCCCACGGTTGCAGTTATTATTCAGTGATATTCCTCTGCACAGACTGGGCTGTTGCTGCAAGGTAAAGCGGTTAATGCGACATTGTTTCCATTAGTTTACTAATAATGGTTTTCATGTGGTTGCAGATATCGGCTGGTAAAGAGGAAGAGATGCTTCTTAATCGGAAATGCATTTGATGTTTTCTCTCAGTGAAATGGTCCACACCACACTCATTACAAACCTAATGATTTAGCGGTCAATAACTGCATTTAGATAAATAATGAATGATGATTTTGTTCAAGTATCTTGTAGGCCATCTCAAAATCATCCATCTTTTGCAAATCTAAAAAGTTTTCACTTTTGTTTTTTTTGTGTACAGTGTCTGTGTGTGTATGGGTAGTTGACAAATAAAAATTGGACTATGGTGTGACAGCAAAAAAAAAAGAAAAAATAACAAAACCTAACTTAATAATATGAGAAAGAGCATGACAGAGCATGACATCTATCTATCTATCTATCTATATATATATATATATATATATATATATATATAAAAATATAGATATTATCTAGTAATACCTGTTTTTATTTTCAAAACTTTATGGCATATTCTCATAGATATTACTACATTGCGGTTGAATTTCCAGCAAAGATACCACATGGGCACTGTTTCAAAGTAAACTAGGACTGATTTTCAAAATTATATTTTGACTCCTTCTATATTGAAAGAATCATTTTTCAAGAGCAGGTTCAAACACTTGTGAAATGAATAACAGCATTTGTTCTTCCATTCGAAATCAGCCCCTGATGGTTCATTTTAATTGGCAGTTGGTCACAGCACTTTCCAAGATATCTGTCTTCCACTCCGCTCAATTATTCTGCAGTCTCAAACACGCCAAGACGTCTTCCTGTCGTGGTAGGTTTCATTAATATAATCCAGTAATGGCATGTTTCCTATCATTTTATTTATTTATTATTATTATTTTTTTTATAATTATTGCAAAGTTACCAGTTACAAACATATTGAAAGACACATTTGTACACATTTGTACATGTGCGCACCCACTCGTCTTGCCCCTTACATCTGCCTCTCCTACTGTATGCAATTTAGAATTGATTCAGAAACTGCGTTGCTTAGTTACGAGGCATTATTGCTCTTCTAAAATTGGGGGGTGGGAAGGGAACTCTCTCTCTCTGGCATGTTTCATGCAGCCACATGCTCTGTAGAAGCTCATACGATTCTTTCTTTCTTTCTGTTTAGTGCTGCAGTCAGTGTAGTCCTTAAATAGGCACACAATCAATGCATCCAGAGAACTCTAACCCAGGATTCCCAGTTCTCAAGCGCGGCTCTGTTTTGAAGCTTGTTTTTTTCCAGTCTTCATTAAAATAAAATGAGTTAAAAATTGCTGTTTGATCTTTCTTCAGTTAGCATCTATAATGCAATTTTCTTCATAAAGAAGTCATGAGTCTTCAGTTCTGTCATATCAGCATGTAAATTACCATTATAGCAGTGGCTTTATGGATTTCGACACTTACTCATTAGGAAATACCCAATGTAAACTGCACCACCTGGGACTTTTGATTTGCAGGTATCTGTGTCTGTAGAACATATAAATCTTTTTATGGCAACTCTCGCACACATTAACCTGATAAAAGATGGATGATAGGGGATGTAACGCATACTGTCTCTCTCAGTGCCTCAGCCTGAATTTACCTGCTCCTGACTGCTGCCTCAGCTCCTTGCCGAGAAAGAACTCGTTCACGAGTGAGAGGGAGAGAGAGAGAAGACTAATGAGGGAGAGAGAGGGGGTGTGTGAGAGGAAAAAGATGCTGAATCCTGGTTGGCTAGAGAGAATGGAGGCTGACTCAGTGGATCTGGAAGAGCAGCATGTGACAGATGCAATTCTCATCCCAGTCCTCACCATCAGACCAGGGGCTTGTTCGCCATTGGCCCCGTTCATTGGACCGGCAACGCACGGCGTGCTATAACACCATGCTTTCCTTTGCCAGACCCAGCGGAGCTCTCTCACTAGCGCGTATCACTTGCGCAACGAGCAGGAGACTCAGCCCAGACACACTTCAGCCCAGCGCAGAGAGCCGAGACTGAGGAAGAGGAGAGAGCAGCTCTCTTTGCCGTTGCACAGAAGAGGAGATAGTGGGATAACGCATTGCTGGAGGCTACTATAAGAAGCAGAGCACGTAAGAAAAAGCCCACAAAGTGACTGTAACAGACAGAGCGATGAGAAATGACTGATGTTTGAGGATCCGAGAGGATGAGGGAACACGCTCGCTCCGTTCCTGACTGAGGGAAAGTGAGCTTGTGCCTTTCATCTGAGACAGAGAAACAAAATAAAAGGCTTGTTGTTTGGACTTGTTTTGCTCTCTCTTGGCTGGACTCTGTGCATGGAAGCTTCGGGTTCCCCATGGCGTGTTACTACATTGTCATCAGCTCCACACACCTCAGCAATGGACACTTTCGAAACATCAAGGGAGTTTTCCGAGGTCCCCTCTGCAAGAACGGCAACAAAAACTTGGTAACTACCTTGTCTCCCTTACCAATGTGTGTTTGATCATCTGCCTAGCAAGTGTTTGGATCCGTAATGTTGCTTCTGAAAACTTTTCAGTACTGTGATAACACTTGACCTACAGATGAGTATAAATAATGACTGCCATTACTAAAATCAATCTGTATTTATACACTGCAAAAAGTGCTAATCTGCAGTTGTCTACCTGATTAGAATGAGATTTAAATAAAAATGTATTTAGGTTGATTCGGTGATGTTAAATAATATTTTTGAATAGAATAGAACCAGTTATTTTAGACATAAACCACTTTAGATGGATCAAATTGTAATTTTAGCCATTGTAAGGATTCCTCAGTAATCGCAGTGTAACAGGAACACTAATGTGAAGCTGGCCAAATAGTAATCCTTCTGGAAAAGTATTGCAAAATAACTTCATGTTCAGTACTTCCTGTTTATGAGGAAAGTTGCAGATGGAGAAAGTGAGTTCGGCTCTAGTCGTGAACATAACTAAATTCCTAACAGATGGACAGGGATCAAATTAATCTCTACTTACATGGCCTGGGATTTAGTCTAACCGTACTTTTCTGGTCTTGCCCTCGAAATAATCCTCCTGTTTGTGCTCCCATCAAACTGCCTGTGTTTCCGCACAAACTCTGCTGTAAACCCGGCATATCTAGGGCATCGCAAAGGGGAATTTGAAAACAAAATCAGCGTTAGTAAAATATTATTTTTCATAATTACTCTAAGAGCAGTTTGAAGATTGTTTTTCAATTGGTTGGCGAGTTAAGCAGGATTATAAATACAAAGTAATGCGATGAATGATGCAGCCGTACAGTGTAATTTAATTAAAGCGCTCGGCTCCTGAAAGGAAGCATCTTTCAAAGCTTTTAAATGTGGAAGTGAAATTTCATACTCTCTTTCACTGCTCTCTCACAAGCCTGCCCGTGTCATCTCTGTCAGTTGGGGGAACAGAGATTTCTTGACAGCAGCCTCCTCCTTTCAAAAGAATCAGAAATGATTGGAGATGAAATATTGAAGCTCTTGGCTTGGGATCAAGCGCCAATGCTGCTCATCTGCCTCCCGCCTCCAGCTGAAAGGCTAATACTGAGGGAACGTTTGGGTGGCGTAACTGTGAATGCAGCAACAGATTGTTTCTCGAGCACGGACGAAAAGTAGAATGAGGTTTCGGTGGCCGTTGTCGGCTCAATCTCAATGCGATTATCAGATTCGACACATCTCCCACTCTGTTGCGGGAAGAATCTGGTGTCAGTGAATGTAAAATTACGGCGGAGCGTTGTGTGCATCACCGCCGCCACTCTGTAACAGTAAATTTCGTTCATTACTCCCGCCGCTGCATATAGCAGCTGTAAATCTCATCTACTCCTGCACACACACACTCTCAGATGTATGGGTATGAAAGGCAGACTAAGAAAGCTGTGCTTATCCCAGCGCTGGTGCAGTGCCATCTGGCTCCTTTTCCTGGTGCAGTGATATTTTAGTCCAGAAGAAAAGCTTTGTGCTGTAGAACATTTGTTCAGCGTGGCTCAGACGCAGAGGATAGGAGAGGAGGAAGGATAATAACGATATAACGGAGAGTGTGAGTGCTCCCATAGTCACTCTTATGATGTGATGGACTTTTCTGGTGTGAAATACAGAACCACTCAGTAAAAACCATCTTTGTAATTAGAGGTAATTGCTCTCCCGGCTTTCTCTGTGCATCAGAGGGCTTGGTTCAAGTGATAGAGTCAACCTGTTGATAATGTTGAGAGGAAAATGAAAACAAGACAAGTTGTGCATATCTCGTGTACTGAACGGTCCATAACAGCGACTTTGACACTGAGCGTGTTTTACTTGTGGAGAAGAGATTTAACACTGTTTGGAAACTTAAATTACAAAATTACAACAATTACAAAATTAAATGCCATTTACTTTTGTCGTAATTTACATTACTATTATTATTAACAACACTATATGTTTCTGTTTGCGTTATTAGATTATTTAGTAATTTGTTATATTAGAGTAGCAAAGAAACAATTTCATATTGTGTTCTGTCTGTAATTTCTTAAATGGTTTTATTAGGTTTTCATTAAAAAAGTAATATGTAAATATTTATTATTTTATTATGGATATTTTAAGTGCAATAATGACTCAATATAAAGCCTATACCACTGAATAAATGGGTAACTTGTTGAACTTAAACTTCGACAATACTGTTTTTGTTTTGTTGCTTTGATTTTTGTTTTTATTTTGCATTATTTATTTATTTTTTAATTTATGTTTTGCTCAGCTTTGTTTTGTTTATTTTTTTCTGTGTTGTTGTTTTTTGTTTTGTTTTGTTTAATCCAGGTGTGATAAGGCAGTAAAAACATCATCCTTCGTATTAAACTGAATGAGTACCTGATTGGAGCGGTGCCATGTCAGTGGACTCTTATAAAGTCAGACACTAAGTGCGCCTGAGTGGAATTTTGCCCCTTGCTTTAGTTTCCATGAATATGCATATCAACGAGGGTTATTTCAACGCTGGTATCGATTTCCTCACAGTCGCTGCTAAGTCGGCCCATGTCCCTGCTGAGCTGTGATGTGAGCATCCATTTCCACTCAGTGATGCCCCTTTCAGACACCACTGTGCTCTGGGAAAGGATCCTTATGCTGAAAATCTATACAGCATGTATGGCCACAGTGCCTCTATTGGCAGACGCATGGCAGCATGACCAGGTGTTATAATCAGCTCTTGTGCTGATTGCGCAGGGGTTCTGGGCGATTGTGTAGATTGGATGTTGCTAACGTGATATGCATAGAATTAAATTGCCATTGTCGCTCTGATAGTCCTTGTCTCGTCTCATGTATCACGCTCTTTCTTCATGCCACCATCCCAAGCACAGAAGTCCGTAAAGCCCTAATCACCATCGCATGTGTGCAAGAGCTGAGGCAGAGAGCGAGAGAGAAAGTGACTAAAACGGTGGGAGGAGAGGGATTGAAAAAGGGCAAAATGTTATTATGTTCCTCTTACCCTTTGTCTTTCCCTGCTGGGAAAGCCAGCCCGACAATTTGCATTGTGGGAACACAATGCGTATGTGTGTGCAGACGCTCTCCGAGTTGCTTGCTAATTGAGAATTACAGCAGAAATCCAGCTCTAGCAGTGACCAGGCCCCCGTGCACAAGCTCTGCTGCGGGATAATTAATGTAGTGGCTCGGACGATTAGCCTCTGCAACCTTTTGCCGCGTTTTACCGTGCGGCCTCATCCAGGTGCGAGGGAGAAATGAGCGTTTAGATATCACACCGTGCAGCATGCATTATTTACAGAAGGGGAGAACCCAAGGCTTGTCATCACTGCTGAATGCAGACAGATGTAGTTAACTTTACACACGCCCGAGACAAATGTGTGGCACGCTCGCACTCGGCTGATTAAAATTCACTCCATTCATGGCCTTCTGTTACTCATAAACGCCAGGTTCATTTAAATACCCTGAACGTGGCGTTTTGCCTGCTAGTGCTGCATCAATTTCATTTCACAGTGCTGTTAACTTTATAACAATGGAATCATTCTCTCTGAAGCCCGCAGACACGGTGTTTGTTTCTTTGTGAGTGTGTATGTGCGCATGTTTTGGAGGTATTCACTGTGACAAATCAAATCTCTTGCCCTGGTTGTGTTGTTCTCCTCCTTTCTGCACAAAAGAGGCCCTTATAAAAGTGCTAATCCCATGTTTTCTACTGACGGTGAACCCATTTTCACACTGATTCACAGAAAATGCCCCATTGAATAAACTGTGTACTTAGAAGGCACAAAGGCACAGCGGGGTTTCACTGTAGGCTTGCTGCTGAGGTATAATAGCACAATTACACAGTAGCATGGCAGCTTTACCCTTTCTCCTTCCTGTATTCAGCTCACCTGATGTTCGGAGATGAAACGTTCACGGCGATCTTATGCCGTCAACCCATTGTTGTTGTCTTACCCTCATAAATATTTAAGTCGCCGGCCACAAGGATCTATAATTTACCCGCTGTTTCAATGCAGAATAAGCGCCTAACGCGGTGAGACCAATCTCTTGCTCCGGAGCGCTCGCCTCTATATAATCGCTTGAACTTTGCCAGGCATTTTTGTACATGTCGGGAGGGTTTTGTACTCGTAAGCAGTGGAGTAAAAATACCCTGCCAGCCCTGAGCTCTGGCCTTGTACAACTGAAGGGCAGCATATAGAGAGGCTTCCTTACAGCGTTCCTTACAGCGTTCCTGCCTCCTAAGGGATGGATACTTCTATACCATTGCCTGTGACATATCCACTCTGACCCTGAAAACAAATGACTCCTAAAGGAACAGTTCACCCAGAAGTGTTCATTATTTACTCACCTGTATGTTGATCGAAACCTATATAGTTGCTGTTATTTTTCAGTGGATTGCAAAATAATAATCTGTGAGGAATATTTATGTAGCTGTTTTTTAAATTTAAAGACATTTTATAATGACCACAAACTTTAAAATGTAGAATAAACATTCTGATGTTTTAACTTTTTAACACATTTGGCAGATACTTTTATACTTACATGCATTATGCATATACTAAAATTGCACTTTCTAAATCCTTTTTGGTCACAGTTTATTTTAAGGTGTGGTTCTCATCAAACCATTAAACTTTTTAATAAACCCCTAAAGTGGTTGTTAAGTTGAGGTGTTGGGAAGGATTAGGGATGCAGAATATAGTCATGCAGAATATGTTCTTTATACAACACAGTCTCACGACCAATATGTACGTATTTGTATGAGGTGGAAAAGTCGTGCTAGTTTGAAGATTTTGTACAATTTGTCTTAATCCCAGTAAAAGGTAGGTAAAATACAAGTTGTACAATTTAGTAAAAATTGTATGAATTCGTACGAGTGAGGTCATACGAATTAGCCACCTCATAAAATATGTACGAATTGCCATGAGACTGGGCTGGCTTTATAAGTACTGCTAATATTTTAATAATAGGAACGCTAATAAGCAGCTTGCTAATAGTGATAATTTGTCCCTAGACTAAAGTTTTACCTACTTTTTAAAACATAATAGGCTACTTTTAATTTCAGCATAAATGCAAGAAAGTGATAGCAAAGATACAGCGATTTGGACAGAAGATTTTAAAAGAGGGTGTATGGGTATAAGGGAGGAATGCCGTTTCCACAAAAATATTAATTAGTATTACTGTCATGTTAGTTTGATTTCTGAAGGTTCGTGTGACACTGAAAATTGCCATGGCTTCTGAAAATTCAGCTTTGTTATTTCACAAATAAATAACATTTTAAAATATATTAAAATAGAAAATAGTTATTTTAAATTGTAATAATGTTTCACAAATTGCTGTTTTTTACCGTGTTCTAAGCAAATAAATGTAGTCTTGGCGAGCATACAGGAAGAGACCTCTCTTAAAAAAAATAACTAGATATATATGTATAGAGAGAGAGAGAGCAGACTTTTGAATGGTAGTGTACATTTTATCAATTCATGCATTCCCAGGGAATTAAACCATAAAACTTGGGTTGTTTATTGCTGTATGAGTTGCAAAAAGCCCATAAAAGTCTTCTTGCTATATTGTCTAGTCTTCTGCTACACGATAGCTTTGTGTAAGTACAATAAAATGTAAGTCTATATTCATTGATTCATTTATCATTGCAGCATCTCTGGTTTCATTTACAGTAGTTCTATTTTGTCATGAGATCCAATGCTGTTTGTCATTAAAGATATGATGATATTATTATAATTATGCCAAAAGACTTTGAATATAAGACAATAAACTTTTTAAAAATTCACCTTTTGTGTTCAACAACAAAAAAATGTAAAAATAAATTAATGACAGCATACAGAATGACTGAATGAAGCTAAATGATGACCATTTTAATTTTCATGTGAACTGTCCCTTTAACACTCTTTATGCTTGTGTGTTTATCCTATATAACATAAATGAAATGTGCAGCAAAATGAATGCAGTAGGTATGGGAGGGTACAGGTGCAGCGCTGGAAAGAGAGCCCTGTGGTTGTGCTAGTAATTGAACGAGTCCCCATCGTTGCTCACAGCCACTCACCGCAATATGAGTGCTGAGAGCCTTTTAATGTTCCCCATTCCTTTGAGTGATATTATAATGCAGAGCATCCCAGCTGCCTCGTCTCACTTGATTTGATGCTTGATAGAAGTGAAGCGTTTCTTTTCCTCCTTTTCAAAAAAAAAATCTGCAGCAGACCAAGCAAGCTTGTAAACACTGAGTAACACAGCAGCAGACCCTCAGCTCATTGAGCTTCACTGCAGCCCACCTCATGCTTTACTGGAGCCGATCGCAGGGAGACGATCGCCGATGGGCCATGTTTGCGATTGAGGACAGATGGAGATGCAGGGAAAGAGATGCAGAGAGGGGCTGTGAGGAGTCCTCCAGGTGACCACAGTATTTCTGATGAGCTCTGAGTTAAGTGTAGGTGTTCACTGAACCTCCTACCTTACTCCATCTCTCTCTTTATCTGTGTAGTATTCAGATACTTCAGCAAGCAATGATATTATTGGAGTGCTGAATACTAGACCTTTTGTCTTTGACTCAAGTCAATTAACTTCTGCTCTGCTCTCATGCTGCTCTTTCATTCTCTCTCTTTTCTCACTTCCTCTCACTCTACCTTGTAACACTTTTTTTCTCTTTTCCTACTAAATCCAACCTGATCTCATTGCTATTCATTAATATTCGTATAGAGTGTGGTTCTAACACACATACAGTACATTTCTGTAGATTGGGAGAGACACCAACAGCTTCCAATAATAACAACAAAAACAATTATAAATTTGTTGACATGTAAATTAAAATTATGTTCTTTTTGTCTCTGTTACCTAATTTGATTGTTATTGTTAAATTCTGGGTGATTTCTAAAGAGAAATTTAAACAATTGTACCTGTGCTTGCACACATATCAAATGTGTGACATAATGTGAAGATGGTAACATTAACAAATGTACTTTATACTTTGAGCTTGAACTAAGTTTTAGTGATAATTAAATTGAGCAATACAAAGTGCAAATTAACTTTTAGTCCCATCAGATTTCAATTTATAAATAAATGCCATTTTTAAAGGTCATTATCATATAAAGTTTCTTGCACTGAAGAGTCCCAGCTTTATACTGAGTTTGTTCATCTGCACCAGTCCTCTTGAAAGCTTAGCTAATAATTATTTTAGAATTGTGTAAAAGGGTGTACAGTTTAAATGAGTTAGTAGTGATACTATATGTTTCTGTGTCTATCCAACAAGTATACACTACCATTTAGAAATGTGAGATCGGTAAGTTTTTTTGATTAAAAATACAGTAAAAAAAAATGCTCAGATGCCATAACAGGTACTGTATGTGTAAACAGGGATCACCCTACTAGATAAATCACACTCATGCTCATAAAAAAAGAAAAGAAAAGAAAACAGAGAGAAAGAGTGTGCAAGGGGTGTGATGTTTCGGAGCAGCTATATATTGAAGACACCACAATAATAAATAAGCACGTAGTAAAGTGTCTGCAGCCGATAATGCCACAGATGATCCAAACAATCTCAAAACTCACTGATTCAGCGACACGAACTGCACAAACTGTGGTAAAATCCAGCGACTAGATGTTATCCAGTGCAAACCATCTGAGATTGACAGAAAATCTGAGCGGGTTCAGTCTCTGCTGCTGAATCATAAATGTCCCAGCGATGCCAGAGTGATGGTAGTTATAATTTACTGTAAAATATAGCAGGGACACATTTATAGCACATTCATTGTCAGCAAGTAGCGTGGTGTGCTGTTGTTGTAAATTTGAGTGAAATAACCCACCTTAACTTACAGTACATTGCATTTTTTCAGTTACGCTGCAGTTTCTGATAAAGTGTAGTATGCAGTTAAGCAAAAGGGTGCTATATTAGTATACTTGTATAACACCAAAAAAGAGAACAAGCATATTCAAAAATTATACTGAAACCTGATTACAAAATGGAAACATTAAAATAAATAAATAAATAAAACAAAAGTAAAACGCAGATCCTCCTGCCTGGAAAGTATGCAGGTATTTCTAAGATTGGCTTCCGTCTTACAGCGTTAGGTTTTATTCCTCTGCTCCAGAGAGAGAGAGAGAGAGCAGTTTAAGGTCTCTATTTGTGGTTGTTAATTATTCAAGTGTCGTCACCTTCGTCTCTGGGCAAAATGGAGTCAGACTGGGGCGGCAGTGGCTGTGCTGTCTCCTGCTAGCCGTCTCTTAATCTGCAATCATTTAGATCCGGGAGGTGGAGTCAGAGTCATACACTGCCACTTGAGCTTTATTTTAGATTGATTTAGGTTTAAGTGTACGAAATAACTGTAGGAAATAGATCCATCAGAACTACCTAATCACCATAAACATTCACTACAAAATGCTGATTATATTTTGCTGGCTACAATTTTCAAAACATTTTCTTGTTTGATACATTTATTTAGCCGCTGAATACTGAACTGCAATGTGTGTGTGTGAAACTGGTTGTGTAATTGTGTCTGTGTCTTGTTTTCTCGTTTCTCTTGTGTGTATATTTGTGCACGTCGATGTGTTTGGGTTTCAAACACATTTAAAATCTCTGGCCATGGTTTGCTGGGAGACTGCACTCTGCACATGAGCAGTTTCTAATGATCAGAATGTCATCTAATTGACGGTGATCTACTGTGTGGTTAAAGATCATGAGGCATCAGAGGAAAAAACTCAAGCTACTGTACCTGTCATTTTATGACTTGACCTGTGCCTCAGATAGTATTGGTAAACTGTAACTGTTCAAAAGGATAATAAAATCACTGATGAGGTGACTAGATGATTTAGCATAATTTGTTTTAAATGGGTCTGTATGTATCTCCTTTTTGTATATAAAATATATAACATGTCTAGGATTTAAATTCTAATAAGAAAATTTAGGTTAATAATTATATAAGCAAATTTTATAGCTTTGATTTTGTAGATTCATGAGTATGAATCACGTATGGATTTCAAAAACAGAGTTAGAGAGAACTTTCATAGAGGCCCTAAAATGAAGATTATTTTCATTCTATCTGTTTGCTTGAATGAAAGACAGGTTGTGTGAAATTATTATTTTTGTAGAGCCAGATTTCTTACACTAAAGTCTGGGCCACTTTGCAATTTTGGCCAATTATTCTGGCCAAGAACCACCCACTTAGACAGGAAGCAGCTGTCTGACAGACACGTAAAATGTCCACAACTACAAATTGCTTTTTAAGGATGAAATCTGAAATCAATGATACCACAGTAATGACAAGAGTTTATAATAATTTATTAGTATGCATTTATATCACATTTATATAATCCATACTTCTATCTTTACAATTATGTTGTAACCCAAACAGAACAGATTTCTAAATTATTATTGTTGTTGTTGTTGTTGTTGAATATATATTATTGTTGAATACTTTTTTTTTTCTCAAAATAGAGTAATACAATTAAATAATTTAATAAAATGTAAAATATAATACTTTTTAAATATGTTTCAAAATGTATTTGTGTGATTGTAAAGCTGAATTTTCAGCAGCCATTCTTTATTAGAATAATAGAATAATTCTAGTATGCTGATTTGAAGCTCATGAAACATTTCTTAGTATCAGTATTGAAAACGGTTGTGCTGCTTATTTATTATTATTATTTTTTGTATTTATTTATTTGTTTTAATTTTTTTGTCGAAACTAATAAAAAAATCTGGATCCTTTAATGAACAGAAAGATTAAAAGAACAGCATTTATTTGAACAATAAATTTGTAAACATATAAACAAATTTACTGTTACTTTTGATCAATTCAATGCATATTTGCTGAATAAAAGTATTAATAATAGGAATAAAATCATCTTACTGACCCCAAACCTTTGAACCATAGTGAACCTTATTAACTTATGATATTTAGTAATGTTTGAAATCCACTTGTGGCCAGATCATTTTATATCACGTCTTCTCATTCTGCTGAAGCTATGATCTGGACTTCAGAGAAGAGAAAACCACCAGCCTTTCATGTGGTAGCCATGGCGATTATTGACATTTAAATCCCTGTTTCAAAGCCTTAATAAACACCTAAGCAGATAACAAAGCGATCCATGTTGAGGTTGGGTTCAGAAAACCGGTTGACTTGCGACCGAAGGATACAAACTTCATCGTAGCCTGTCAGGCGTTTAGAGCCTGTGGTGTTTCACTTCATATACTGCACGTGCACACGATCACAGCAATTTCACGGCATTCTGCCCCTGCGCTCTGGTGCGAGACGGCTTGTCTTGCGGTGTGCATGCTGGTGAGAGGAAAGTTTAACAAACAAATGTACACACAGCGCCAAATAAGAGAGCTCTGTGACAAGGTTTCAACCATAAACTCCAAAGCATTTGAAATAAGGTTGAAAAGAATAGCTGTTATTGTGTACAGACCCTTTTTTATCTTATCACACAGTCTGAGAGTTGTCTGAAAGATCAAGTTTTAATATGTGCATATTTCACACCGCAGAGGCACACGTTGCATCAGGCACAGTTGAAAGGTCTCTGATTTGGGACACTGAAGTATATTGCAGAATCTCTTTTAGCCTGACCAAAGGATGGGGGTGTATGTGTGTGTGTGCAAGCTATCCTATAATCCCTGTCTCCCTCCTGATGGTGTTCCAGGACAGTCCCCAAAGCAACCTCTGAACGACCCCTGTAATCTCTCCTTTCTAATGACATCACCAATCTCACTCTAAACTTTCTTCTCAAGCATTTATTATTGTAGAAAATACTGTCAACACCAGCCCAATAATCAATATCGCGCTGACTCTCTATTCCGATACCCGAGCAGGGCTTTAAATCTGAAGATAGATCTATCTGAGAGTCGAGAAATAAGATTGAGGAGCTGTATTTGTGAGTGAGATGCTCACCGTGCCAGAAGAAACTGATGACAACAACAAAACCTCGCATATTTCAGCTCTGACCATTAATTCAGCATCTTGCGTCGACATATGTTATTCACCTAATGCAAATAGCGCAAACAGATGCCTTAAAAGTGTCCGTTTGACGTATTACAGCGAGAGGATTCTTTATTTTGCGTAACACCCTCAATTAGTTCTTTCTTTAGCTTTACACAAAGGGTTCTGAAGATCAAATAGAGCTTCAAATATCTCGAAACCTGCCGGTGATTTGTAAGGCTAGTACCTCCGTACCTTCATTAGAATTCTCCCATAGAAAAAGCATTGATTTTTTTGGTCTGGCAGCCTAGCAGATCCTCAGAATTTATCTTCCTCTGGCCTCTTATTTAATCTCTGCTTGAAACAACAGCAGCGGTAATGGCAGTGGAAGGATCCCGGGGAATGTGCATGGTCAGCGTGAAGAGAGATAGAGTTGGTGCTGGCTGTGTAAATTAAAGCAGCAGAGCTCAAAGAGACAGCTTTATGGAGCAGGTTCTGTGTGTGTGCGTACCTGTATTTGTGTGTTTCGATTTCTGCGTGGAGGGTTTCTGTGTGTGTGGCGCTGCGGTTGAGAGCATAAATGTCATTTCAAACACTTATCCTCTTTATTAGAATGTTTCCACCTGTGTGAAAACATTATCTCCCTTATAATTTCCCAGTTCCTTTTCTATTCTGATGGTGAATGGTGAATTTGACCCCGTTTCTATACCTAGAGCCTCTTTCACCTTAATACATATTCAGAACTGATTTAAAATGCATTTTTAGGTCCTGCAACTCTCAATATCCAGTTCATGAATTGGCTGCTTCACCGCAGCACTGGGTTTGCAAGAGCAGGCCACCTTGAGTTTGCTTTAATAGGATAGTTCATCATTTATTCAGCCTCATGTTATTCGCTTTAATCTCTGGGACACAAAGGAAGATATTTCAAAGAATTTCTCAGCAGTTTTTTGTCCGTTTAATAAAAGTCAAAGGGGTCCAGCATTTTCAAGCTCCAAAAAGGACACAAAGGTAGCATGAAATTAATCCATTCAGCTTTACGTTTACTTGGTATACTGCCAGGAAAATTTGTAACAATTATACCTTTAGGGGTACAACAGATCACTGGGGTACCTTAAAAGAGACAACTTTGTATCTACCCCTTAAACCATGCATATTAGCACCTTCGAGGTACTGCTATCCCAACTAACAATTTATGTTATAAAAATGTTTCCGTAACGTTCCCATTAAGTTATGTTTGAACATTCTTAGAACATTTTTTAGACGTTGTATTAACGTTCTTGTTTGGTTATAAGAACGTTATTCAAAACGTTATTAGAACTATTTAGTTATAATAATGTTCTAAGAACGTTATTTAAAACATTAATAAAACGTTCCACCAAAAACACAATGGTAACGTTTCTAATGCTAACGTTTTTAAAATGTTCCACTAACAACACAATGATACATGATACAATGTTTTTTACGTTAACGTTTTAAAAAATGTTTATCAATTGCAGACTGATTTTTTTTAAATCTTTGACAGAACCTTTAGAGAACGTTAGCCAAAGTTATGAGAATGTTCCCTGTTAGCTGGGATGAGCCTTTTAGGAATAAATAAGATAGTATGGGTAAATAAAGCAAATGTCACACTTTATGTTTGTTAAGTCTGTTCATCCCCTGTGTTGTATTCTTGGTTTTGTTTACGTTTCATTGTGTGTC
>JAUMHE010000056.1:7111673-7138552 GCA_032359235.1 Enteromius mattozi
TTGGAAGTTTAAGTAAAGTTGATGTGTTCACGCTACTTGCAAGTCTCTGCCTGTTGCCTGCATACACACCGTGACAGCAAAACTCTAAGGGTGACACATTTTTTGAGAGTGTATGATAAACAGATTGAATTTAGGTCTTTATTCAATCTTAAATTAAATCAAAACATTGATCAGCGCGTGAATACTCAGACAATATTAAATATGACATTGATCAATGTTTTGATTAGATTTTAGGGGATTCAATTTCTGTTCATTAAATAAATTGAGCAAGCTGCTTCAGAAGACTTTTAAAATATCAATCGGGTCATATGGATTATGTTCTTTGGTGCTTTTACTGTGTGTAGACAAAACCAGTTGTTCAAAATATCTTCTGTAGTTTCATGGAAGAAAGTAAGTTGAACTGATGGTGAGCAAATGATGGCAGAATTTACATATTTGGAAGAACTTTCCATTTAATAAAATATAAAAATGCTGATTTAAAATGCACTCTTGATTCCAGCAACTCTCAGTATCCTGCTCATAAATTGAGTGCTTGACTGCAGCGCTGGGTTTGAAAGTGCAGACCACCTTGAGAAGTGTTGGGATGCAATCACTACATTGTTTGAGTTTCCTTGCAGCAGTGTTTATCTGTGTAGTGGCTCGGCTCAAAAGCTCCGCTGCGCTTGTAGAGTAGTGGACTAAAATTACAGAAGGGGAGGGAGTGGGCTAGGACCCAGGGGAAGGGTCTGGTTCAGCTCAGGGCCTGGGCAGGTGCCAGGAGTTGGCTCATGTTCTCGCAGTATCAGCAGAGAGCTCAGCCTCACAGAAGGTAGAAGCATTTCTGCGACCCCAAAGACTTTCCTCACAGTGCTCCTACGATTCCAAACCCGCTTCATTAAAACCATCCTGTTGGGATGCAGGAGAACATACGTTCCCAGCAGTATGATGGCTGTCATTGTCTACATAATGAGTAGCTTTGCAGGGCATCTCTGTGTGTTTTATAAAGTCTTTGCTGGAGGCTGTATCTTTGTTGGACTACCCACGCAGCTAGCCTCCCTCTCCACCCACTCCCCTCCTCTCATCTGTCAGAGTAGTGCCCACATATCAGGCCACTTTCTTGTTTAATGAAATTCATTAGCCGGAGCGTCTTAAAAGCTGGAAGACTAATTAAGTTTCTTTTTGAAATGCATGACAGAGGGAACATGTATTGGGATTCTACATCACTGCCAGAGGCATGATTCCCTGCTCTGCGTTAGTCAACAATGGAGCCTGGTGAGACGAAAGGGTCGTTTTTGCAAACAAAAGGAAACAAAACGTTGTTTTATCTATATTATTAAGCAAACAATTATTGACTCGGAAGCTTTGAAGGGATTTTCACCTCTTCATTGCGGTCCAGAGGCATTGTGTCGGCCATTGTGCTTGCACAATGCTTTTGTAAATATTGGCGCGTTCGCCTGAACACTCTGCTCTCGTGGTCTTGCTTTAAATGGCACAATGACTACAGCTGTCACCCGCAAAGCGGGGCGATGTTCGCCCTCACATTGCTCACTATCCAGCCTCGATTGTTTGCCTCAAAATAACCTGAGCACAAGTTGCTGCAGTTTAATGGAGACGTGCAATCTTTCAGCATCTCGCTGTGCGGTGTGTACAAGCTCTTCGATTGCCCAAATTTATCTCAGGTTCAGGGGCACTTAAGGGCCCTATTTGTGAGGTTCAGATAGCATCTCCTCGTCGCCGTAGAGGTGTATCTGCAGTCTACATTTATAAGCCTGATATCTCCGTGTTTAATAATTAATGTGTGGTCAGTGTTTCTCTAGCACTTACAGCCGTCCCCTGTAAAAGCTGATTTGATTTGCCATTCTGGATTGCCCCAATCACAGCCTCAGAGAGCCAATCACGCACTGACTCTGACATATGCGATGTGGAGCTAATGTTAGGACCATTCTGGCGCCTGTCCAGGTAGCGCTTGGTTATTGTATGGGGCTGAGTGCGCTCGTCGCTAATGCAATTCATCTTTGAAGAGCAGTAGTAATAAACAGAGGCATTGAGGCTGTGAACTGACTTAAAACCCACGCACATAAAAATAGAGCTGGGGTAATAAAGGGGGCTGTTGAACAGGTTGTGGTATTATGAGACTGTGTGCTCCTGAATTGAAAAAATACCAACTGAAATTTTAGCTTGGGTAAAAAAAAAAATCAGTGAGTCACCATAATCCTGAAATGCATGCATTATGTGGTGCATCTGATGTATTGTACGTACATATATGTATCTATATATAGAGATTAAAGGGAATAACGGTTATAATGAGGCACTTGTAATGGGAGTAAATGAGCCTTAAATAAATATTGTTATTCACTCTTTCAGCAGTACAGCCACACTTATACTTAACATTTTTTTTTTGTTAAGTTATATTTCATTTTACAAACTTTACTTGTTGCCATAACAACATAACTTCTAAAACAACCGTTTTAGAAGATTTAACAAAGGAATTAATTTTAGTGCTTTATTAAATGATAACCTTCTGCTTTTAAATCCTTTCACTTCCATTTTAAGTGTTGTAACCTCTTTTTTTTTTACATTAGGCATATGTTATTGTTTTATTTTTTTTAAATAAGATATATGTTCTGCTCCTAAATGTTGCCAGCAAAGCTGTGTAGATGAGCTGAGCTTAGCTTGCTTTTAACCAGACATATTCCTTTAATGCTACTTGTTTACATTCCATCTGCATCTATATACTGTATGTGATTACATATAGGCAATGTGTCATATCCAGATTTAGTAAGAAATTAAATGGCAAGCTGTCATTCAGCAGATGCTTTTATCCCTAGTGATGTACTTTACAACACAACAGTCCTCCTAGAGCAACATGGAGTTAAATACACACATACACATTTGTTTTTCTGGCTTGCTGGGGGCTTAATATTTAGTATGCTTATTGAACTGTTTTTCTCATGGGCACCATTGGCTGCCCCAATAATGTTACTGATTTAAGGTTTTACTATCCTTTTGGGGACATTTGGTCCAAACAGTGTTGACAAAACCTGGTCCTGATCTAAATTATCACTAAACTTTATGTTCATTGACAAAACAAATAGAGGAATTATAATTAATATGCATTATAGGGAGGCAAAATTAGCTGCAATATTGGGTTAAGTTGTTGAATACGCAATCACATAATTGACTTATCTGTCCTTTTACCTGTGTCAAATCATCTGTTCACCATCAAATGGCTTCTCTGTCAGTCCATCTCCTGCTTTTTCCTGATACGATCACACTCTGCGCACATCAGCAGTTCAGAGACAATTCTCTCACGCTGCTGATCCCAGACAGATATCCACCGAAGCAATGGCCTCCAACTTAATGTCTTTCTTCTCTCGATGTCATAGGCTAATCAAAGTGCTCATTTCCATTGGATGGGGCGTATTGGATTTGTTTTCACATCCAGGGGTGTAGCATATGAACCTGACTCAGCCTCCGCCACGCACACAGCTAATTAATGCAGAACGTGTTTGTACCTGACAGCGTGATCTATTATTGATCAAAGCGCTTATTACTGTTGATTTTGGGTCTTGTGACATTTGCAACCGCAGTTATTTTTCTCTGCAGAAATTGGTGGCATTTGTGCTCTCGTTTAAGAGGGAAAGACACTTGGCTGATGACTGATTAAGAGGGCTACTCAATAACAACCGCCTGATTCTCTGAAGGGAGAGCAAGCAGAGAACAGTGCAATAAACATTATACCAATGGCTTTTAAGTTAAAATTCTGTCGATCTCATGTCATTCCAAATCTTTATTTTCAAAAAACCCTGGCTGTTCTATTTGAAATATTGAAAATGAATGAAGCAACATGAATACTGCTTAAAATTGTGATGAAATTAATATAGTGAACAATCTTTTTTCCCTTATTATGACATGCATTCAATATTTCAGCCAATTAACAGCAGGTTAGAAATTGATATCTTGTGACATCAATTGATTTAAAATTATGGGCACAAAAATTCAAAACATATGCATGAGTGAGTCATTCATTATAAGATCGATAAGATGCATCTAATTTCATGCCGACTTTGAAGCCAAACAACAGCTTTATGTAAGTCATTATCGATTGAAATCTGGAGAACTATATGAGCTCTTCTTTTACTTCTTGAGAGACGTAGTCAATAATCATTCTTTTGAGTCAGACCTTATAGTCTATAAATCCAATTCACAAAACCAGTCTGAGTGACTCAATGATAACTCACTGACTGAATGTTTCAGTCACGGCAGTGGATAACCACTGGAGTGGAAGATTATCACAAAATAATGGCTTTAATTTCAGCCTTCATATAGCACTCAAATCCTCTGCAGAACCTTAGAGCTACTTTTATGGTGTTTTCTATCATTTTGTAAAGCTACAGCCCATATTCATTGTTACTGTTAAGAGAAACAAGCACATTATTCACAATTTCACCACAAAAGAAAACCAAATGGGTTTGGAAGAACAATGATGACAGAATTATCATTTTTCGTTACCAATTAAATATTTGTATAAAAGCATGTTGTATCACACTCTTTTTGAGGTTATTCTGAGGCAGACATCCGCAGGGAGACAGAAATGCCCTCTCTTGGCGGGCTTCTTGTTTGCTGCCAACCCCTTCGATCAGACATGTAGTGAAATAAAATTGCAGAGTGCAATATCTGCAGCTGTTGTTCAGCTAGTGTCAGCTGAAGGTCTGATATGGAAGAGAAATGGGTTTCCCAAGATCCAGCGTGGAGTCTGCAACCTATCAATTCACTCCTTTCATTTCACATCCACTGTCCTGTATCTAAATAATGTGTATTATATACTTCCTCATACGTGAGAGGGAAAAGCAATCCTCCTCCGGTTGATAGATTCTCCTGGGTACAATACCAGCCCCTCTTCTACTGTCTGGTAGTACAGAGCGAAAAAGACACAATTTACTGATTAAACTGGACTCGTAGGAGCTAGGAGCCTGTGCAGGCACCTTGGGAATTTAAGATCCACTGAATAAGTGTGAATAATTTGCAGACAGCCAGAAGAAGTGACAGGGTTCTGTTCGAAAGACAAATGGCTGTGTAAGAGGAAGGAGGCTACAATGAGTATTGATTTCTTTTGTGATGGGAATTCATTTTGTCACAACTAGCACCAGATTGGCATATTGTCTCCATGCTGGCTGGCTTTCCATTAAAAATCACCTTGTTTGACCTTTGCTCCATTGTTCATCATGAACAACAGAGCTTTCTGTCAGGTGTAACGTATCCGATGGAGGTCAAGACTGACTTTCTTGCTACATCAAGGTACATCCATTCATTTACTTATTCATTTCTCATTACTTTATAAATGAGGAACGTTGTTCATGTTGAAATGTGACCCTCTGTCGGTTTAGCAGAGGGATGACAGATTTCTATAGGCTCAATCGCACTGGGTGGTACGGTGCAGCTCCAGAAGGCAGGAGACACCCTCAGCGTGTGGCCCAGTCGTGGTGCTTTATCATCTAATTTCAGCTGCGTCCCAGCATGCCTCACTGTGTGCATGAAGCAGGCAGTGAGCATATGAGCAGCTCGACATTAAAAAATTAATTGCACTAAAAGAATCTACAAACAGTATATTTGATCCGCTTAATGTGATCTGACTAATTTTGTGGACTGAATCAGTTATCTGACATAAAATTCAGATTTTAATGACAAAATGCAAGATGGAACATTTGCATATTAAGCAGTTGTTCAGTCTATGTTTCATTCAGAATTGAACTAACGTTTTTTTGTGAATTACAAAATGCAATTTGTGACTCTGGACGACAAAACCAGTCATAAGTCGGGTATATTTGTAGCTATAGCCAAAAATATACATTGTATGTGTCAAAATTAAGTAAAGATCATGTTTACACTTGTTTTTTTATTTTTTTTTATTAGTACTGTGCATTGCTAAGGATTTCATTTAGACATTTTCTTGATATTTAATTTTTTTTTTTACACATTAGCAGCTCATTCGTCTGTGCAATAATTCCAATATAAATTGCAATATTTATTTGTTTAAACACATAATAATGATGACAATAATAATAAAAATAAGTAATTATTAATAATAATTATTAATTAATTAATTATTAATTTTATACAATAATATTGATTTTGCCATTTTATTTTAATTTTACAATGAAATAATTAATCAAATCATACATTTATTATGGTTTAAAATATAGAAATTATTTATAAATAATAATAAATAAATAATAGTTATGAATAATATTATCATTATTATAAATAATTGCACTTTCATGTGGTTTTAATTTAGTTTTATTCTTATTTTGTTAATTTAGGAGTAATAATTTAGTATTGGTGATGTTTTATTATTTTATCTCTTTATTTTTCATTGTGCAGCCCTACAAACAAGCACTCCAATTACATAGCAAATTTTACTTCCATTGTGTGTGCATGTTTTTTTTTTTTTTTTAGAATGAGCTGATTTTTATTTTATTTAAATGCACTCTATGATGCAATCTGAACAGTGCTACTGCAGTACAGAGTAAAGCTACCAATTAGTAGAGTGCCATTCCCTTCGCTCTTTTATTTTCCCCTTCAGATTCTCACTCTCTCTTCAAATGTCGCACATTCTTGTCGAGCAAGCTGTGGAGAGTTCACAGCACAGTGAATTAGAGTGCCTCTATCTCACAGAAAGGGCTTTGGGGAACATCCCACGCCACCGTCACACACTAGCAGTCCTGGACAGATTAGATACGGTAACCCTACCAAAACTCGCTTTTATCCAATTATCTCTTGTTGTTTTGCTGCTATCTGGGCCAACAAGTCACTCTCTCCTCTCCCTTTCAATCAGCTATCTCTTTATCTGCGGCTCAGATTCTGTTACACCCATACATTGCTGGATCTTTGTAGTGCATCTCCATAGAGGCAGGGCAGAGCGACTATGACCATATTAAATATGCCAGAGCTGAAGTATTCACTCTGATCCTCTCTGCCACATCACAAGACAGAAATACACTCTCTCTCTCTGCTATGGCAACCTCGCATTCAGAGTTCTTTTGATTGCTATCCTTTATAGAATGACGGCGCTTGTAATGCGGTCCCTGCTGACTTGCAACGGAGCAGAGTAGGTTAGTTACAAAGGCATTAGTATATTTTTAGTGTTCAGTCCTCCAGCATTTAATCTTTTCTCACTCTTGTGAATGTGCTCCATGCTGTTTGAGGCTTATAATGGAGTGTTTTCCTTTTCTTTTCTTTTTTTGCTGCATAGGAATATCTGTTGCATGACCGTGTGTGTGTTGCTTTGCTGGGCCGTTTGCGTATGTGTGTGTGTGTGCATATCTGTGTTTTGGGTGTGGCTAGTCATTGTGTATGCTTCCACATCTCGTCCTCCAGAGGGTCTGTTACAGAGACCCTTAATTGGGGGGGTGTGTAGATGGGAGAGAGTATGGTTCCAGATGAGCAGAGTTGGAGTGCAGAGGGATTGAGAGAGAAGAATGCAGACGCTCAGGGATGGAGACAAGAAGTCATTATCAGTCAGCGTGGAAACAAGCTAAGAGGAACAACTAAATCACACTAACCCACCCGCACAAGCTAAGGATAATCTTATAAGAATATTACACAAGTAAACAGACAAATGAGTAAACAATTATTTTGGAAAGAAAGAATCCACAGAAGTAAAGGTGTGCTCAGTATTGTTTTTTTATATGTTGTCCGTGTTGGATGTTTTTAGTGAGCATGGAGCGGTTTGCCTCTAACTACACAGTCTGCAGGCAAAAAGCATGTCGTTATTGAAGATTGTATTGTATTGCCAGCAAGCAAAAAGACAAGGAATATGTGCATACACATATGCTGACAATACTAAGAACAGTCATTGCTGAAGGCGATCACTTTATGTGTAAACCTTTTATAAGAACAAAAAAATCCAGTGTGTACCTTGAAACAACCTATTTAAATATAGACATTCTGGTTCTAGATTCCAATAAATTGGATAAGTCACACTCCTTGTGATGTAGCAGATATGCACACTTCAGTTTCTGTATTTATTATACCTATTTTAGTTAAATAGCCTATAGTAGCCAAATGTAGACAGTTTGTATTCTTAATAATTCTGCTGTTGTTATAATCAGAAGTAAACACAATTATTTATCGAACACTGGTGTCTGTTATCATATTCTTGTGCCGTTCTTCATGTTGTGCCTAACAGCAACTTTTAACCTTGGCTCTGTAGAATCACTGTAATGTAAGGCCTCTTGGGTCTTATTGTTTTAATTTACATTCATTTTAGATCATCGTTACAGCAGTGACACAGGAGCACAATCAAATCCCACTGCTCTAACATCTACTTAAGTCATTGACACCATTATATCTTAAACCCAATGACGAGAGGTCTGCTCACCTTCATTCTGTAATGTACGGCACTAAGAGATTCCAGATTACATTCAAATGACTTTAAACTGTAATGTTCCCCTGGGAGGGGTTACAGACATGCTGCTTGTGACATGACAAAAGGATGTTAGGCCTATGAATATTAAATATTAGACTTCAGGTTTGTAGTAGAGTATTTGCTCATTTACAAGTGAAATTGAAATGTAAACAAACATTTTATGAGAAAAACAACACACGCTCATTAGAAAAAACATGCTTGTGGTAAAATTGATTCTTGCACATTTTGCAATACTAAGTGAAATGTCCAGTGAGTGGTGCTAAAGCGTGAACTTGTTTTGTTGTATGTATCATGGCAGTTCGAAAACAAAATATCCAGTGAGTGGCACTGAAATGTTAATGCTGTCATTTCTGTAAATAATGCACCTTTTACACATCGCTAACAAAAGCAAATGTGGGATAAAAATGCATTTGCAATTTCAGCTTGCTGCTACAAGTCTTTGAGCTGTTTAGAGTGATTCATGTCTCACGGGACTCAAAATCGAGCACTCTGTATTGAATGTGCAATGCTGTACCGGGTGTGCTACCAAGCAAGTTTACTAAGGCAGAAAATCCAAACATATAGAGCTATGTGTCACAAACGTCAAAATGCATACGTTTGCCAATCACACACTATGGTAAAATTGTTTTGAGGTAAAATGTAGATAGAGGGATGATTTTCCAGTGTGCCCACTGTAGTTTGCATAAAAACAGTGGTATGCCTTTATATTAATAGATGTGCATCAATTGTGGGAATGTATTTGTTTGCAAATTGGTTTTGTCGTTTCATACGTGTAGCGAGCCATTGACAAGTGATAGATGGGAACTGTGTACTGGAGAGAACATATTGTCACCACCACATGCTCTCCTGATAACTACCGCAACCACTCAACAAAACATAAAAACATATCCAGGTTTACTAATTGTAACACACATGAATGAACTGAAATGAAAACTCTGCTCGACAAATGGAGATGCTTCCTTTGTATTAGATTTATCGTCATGGAGAAAAAAAAGAGGTAGGGGAGCATCTCCACCTTCCTATAAAAGATGCATGTTTTCAACATAAAAATAATACGCCGATTTATGAATTGTGACATGATGTAGATTGACTGTGGTCCCCCGATGGCTTTTTAATTAGTAAGTCCTGCTGATTGACACTTTGCATTTTAGGCGTCTTGATCTCACCACTACTTTATTACGCAATGTTGCCTTAGCAAAATGTTAAGTATGGGGGGTGGGGGTGGGGGGTTGGTTTGGGCTATGATATAATATTGTTCCAGGCCCAGACCTGAAACATAATTAGATAAGCTATAAAAACACACACACACACACACAAATTTGACAGAGAGAAGGAGAGGATGGTCATAAAAAAACCTATTACAAGCCAGATTCAAATGGCTTGGAGCGTCTTGTAAAAACCCAATCATGATATGGCCTCAGCTCACACAAGAGCAGCGACGCTCACTGATGTAAGCATCAGAGGGGATAAGAAAAAAAATCCATAAAGCAAAATGAGATCAGATTAAGAGAGAATGCTGCTGTTCTAGCCCCTATAGCACAGGACTCAGGGGAGTAGATGGGGAATTCCTGTGCACTTAGATCTCAAAACCACTTCTATAACTTGCGGTATAACAACAACTCCCCCACAAAACAAAATTCTTTCTTCAGAAATGCTATCAAAACTGTTGACAGCAACAACACCAACAAAGCCGTCCATCGCTGTGTAACTCAATGAATAGTCTGTAAAACTGCAATTACACTGACCTTTTAGATCTGGCCTGTGGTTCTGTTTTCTCTGTTTGGGGTTTGCAGTACTGCCATTGGTTCATTTTTCAACTCGAGATCGCAGACACTGTTTCAAAGTGGCTGCAAAAAAAAAAAAGTCCTTTGATCAGTTTGGTTGCATGTAAGGAAAAAGGAAGTATAAACTAGATTCATTCTCTAGCTATAGCAACCTCTCCATGCAGTGCCGTATTAATATTTAAGCATTAACCAAGAAGGAATTTGTATTTAGAGGGTGGTTTGAAAGCAAACGCTCCCTGACTGAAACGTAAAGCCCAGTTTACAACCGTTACTCTGAATTTATTCTTATGTTTTTGAGATGGCCAGTGAGAAAAAAATGTGTTGAATATCATTTGATTCGAAATCTGAACATGCTGTTTCACAGTTGCTGTCAGATCAGTCAAGACCCTCGTTTCAGCAACAGATGAATAATTAGTTGCTTACATACTGTACCTTTTCACTCCGTCAGACTGTGTACATCATGTGAATAAATTCATTGTCATGGTGCCCAGCGTGAAGTGGAACAAACGTCTCTCCAGTATCCGATGCCAGTTTTTCCACATGCACTGACAGAAAAGCACATTTTCATTGATGGCTTTCTTGTCGCTTGCAGTGAACTTGCAAAAATAGTTGGTCCCGCCCCCAAGTAAACGTCATTGGTTGAGCTGTGTTGGATTGCGCAATTCAAATTCTGTCATCATTTACTCACCTACATGTTGTTCCGAACCTGTTTGACTGAAGATGTGGCTCAATTTTGTCTTTACAATCCTGTGTTGTTTTGGTCCCCGTTGACTCTCATTGTGTTGGGAAAAAAAAAAAAATAATTCAATATATCTGCTTCTGTGTTCTGCGGAAGAGATTTGGAATGATATGAGGGTGAGTAAATGCTGACAGAATTTAAATTTTTGAGCGAATTATCCCCTTTTGACTAAAAAATGACACACTTCAGCATTAAGAATGAGAAATAAAATGAGAGTTCATCAGGTACAGGCTTGTTATGCATGAAATTTCACAAACCATGTCTTTCATTTCAACAGAAGGTACAATTTCTTCCTCACTGCCGGTGAATTTAGTTTAACATTAACATAGCAGGAAACATCTGCTACAATGATAAATCACAAGAATCTATGGCTTTTTATCTTTTGTGAAGTACAAAAATGTTCGTGTACAGATATGACTAGAAGCAGTGTCGATTGCTGTAAAATGAACTTGGCGTAAGACTGCATAACAGGGAGTCTATAAAAGTGTGTCAGATTTGATAGAACCATGATAAAAAACTTTTAGAACAGCTATTATGTGTCAGTACACCTGCCATTGTGCTGTATTTTTGTGCCTATATTGCTATGCATACGCTGTTCTCTTTTAACTGTGGTGGCGTTTCCTATAAATCCACTTCCAATTCCTACAGCTTCTCACAGCCGTATGAAATTGAGTTTCATTCTCCTAAACCCTCTAAAACACTTCATCGCCTGCACTCCCATTTTAACCCGTTTCTGAGGTCAGTAAAGGTCATATTAAAAGGAGATTTTGAGAGCTTTCGCCTTTTATTTCCCATTGGAACAGCAGAGATGCCTGTATCAGTTCCTGTGATTGTGGCAGTCAAAACAGAGTTGACATTTCAAAATGAACCGAGGACTGAAACGGATGCAGTCAAAAGGGGCCAACACTTTTATGTGCAAAGCCATAGCCTTTTAGACATTTCACAGTCAGTTGTGTGCCTTTAACTCTGTTTGGGCTTAAAGACTGCTATTGCACTGTCACATAACCTCAACATATGTATCTGCCGTATGACTTAAAGGGATAGTTCACCCAATGAGTCTGTCAGCATTTACTCACCCTCATGTTCCTCCAAGTCGCTTTGAGTTTCTTTATTCTGCAAAATGCAAAAGAATATTTCAAAGAATATTTTAAAGCTCCATGGTTTATTATTTGAAATACAAAAGTGTGATATGGCTTAATGTGTTTGCACACACCTGAAATTTCCGTACAAATCAAATCACGTTTACACACTGCTTCCGAAACTTTCATCTGTTATAAAATTTGATTTTCTGTGTTTTCGGATTTCGTAGCATGCATTTTCATAGGAAAGGTTGACGAATACAAAAAAATCAGTGTGCAAGGACCTTTAGAAGTGCAGCACTGTGTGCAGCTCATGATCCTTTTATGTCTAAAAGAAAAGAAAATGGTGAAATTAAGGTACTGTAAACGTTATGTTAATGTTATTATTTTTTTGTTTTGTTTTGTAATTAATTTATTTTGTGTTACAGTGAACCATTTAACAGTACTATTTGCAATAGTATGTATTAAAATAGAACTATTTCTTATATTGTTTAATATATTTATTGAATAATAAATCTAGTGATGTTAATAAATAATCAGAAAAATGTGCTATATTGTGTAGCCCTGCAAACAAGCACATCTAACCTGGAGCTTTTTAATTAATGAATTTATTTATATATTATTGCTATTATTATTTTAAAATCATATTTAGATAACATTCACCTTTTCTTTTCTTTTCTTTTTCAATTTTCTCCTCAAATCATGCTTAAAATGTTTAACTATATTCTGATGGTCATTAAGGTCCAACCATTAAGGACCCCATTGACCCCACCGATTTTTTTAAGTTCCACAAAAAAACAAATCAGAGAATAAATTAGCTTTTTTATACATTCATTTAAATAATTAGCTTCTGTTCTGTTTCGACTGTGAAGTATCAAACACAATTGCATGGACATCAATGGGGCTCAGATCAAAGCTCCCATCATGCTAAAGTCCAAAAACCATTACTCTTATATATCATGTCTTTTTACATGGGCTGCGATTGCGGTTGCTCAGATGGACGGATTGAGTCAGTGTTGTCAGTAGAACAGCATGTGATATCAGTGATGTACAGATGTACCCCATGTCCTCAGAGACCTCCGGCCCAGATGCTTCATCTTCCTCCCCTGACCGCCTGTGCGCAGCTGCCTGATCGTGGACTCTCCCAGCGAACATTGCCCACGCTGCTGCTAATAACCCACGACAGGATCCCAAACAACAGACTGTGCGCAGCTAGCGCCCGGGCCGCAATGTTTATAGCTCCTGACACCTGACTCCCGTTGTCCTTGGGACTTATCAGTCGGCGTTTATTCGCTCTGTTGTTGTTCGTGTACCACTGAGACCTCTGTATCACCCCCCCCAAAAAAATCTCAGATTCCTCCGTGATTAAAAGTCTGCAACCTTAATCAAATTCCCCCTAGCAGTGCTATTTCATTAACTTGATAAGAGAGAGCTGAACGAGGGGAGCTCGGGCGCATTGTGTGTGAACTAGGCTGTGAGCGCTCATAATCATCATTCAGTCCTGGAGTGAACATCTCCGAACATCTGGAGCGATTCTGTTGTTGCTAAGGACCAGGGTGTCATGGAGAATGTTGTTCACGCACATTAGTTCTGCTTGTGTCGCTTACATGTTAGAATTTTAACTAATTTCCAGTGATGGCATCCCAATGAGAAATAATTTCTCAGCATGGCTCAGAATGAATAAATTATCCAGTGTACCTTTAAATTGATTTTATTAGAGCATACTTTGATTTTTCTCTTCTTCTTGTTTTCATGTAAAATATCTTTCAAACAACAAAGATTTAATTGAGGAGCCAAATTATATTCATTATAAAGTAAATTATATTATAGTGATATATTATTTGAATATTAAAAGTTTTTTTGAAAACATAGTAGAGAAAATAAGTTTGGCAAATTGTTTTCCCCTTTGAATATCTAAAATATCACACAATTTCACTTCACAGTTAAGTTTCTTCTTTTAATGATGATTAGATAATTTTCTAACGCCTTACAAAGGTATATTAAAGGGTATAAATCATTATTCACAATGTGCCTTATATAATAATACATTATTATATTTCAAAACAAATTTAAACACAGTGGAACAATGAATTGATAATTTATTAACTGTGGTTCATGAAACTGTACAATGCATTATGCACTATTTTTATTATGCATTATACATGAAGGCTTTAAGTAAAGTGTTTCAAATAATTTTACTGGAAAAACAGAACCTGTATTTTATTTCTTAGTTTGAAATGGTATTATTTTAATTGCTCGCATAGCCTATATGCACAAGTTATATATGCACATTTTTATGGGAGAATTCACGGTGAAAGATTTGTGATGTTGAGATATGAATTTCACAATCGCTATTTATGAGGGGGTTGACATTAAAGATCATGCAACATTAAAACAAACATTAGCGTATGATTTCTTTCCAAAATCTCCAAAACTAATTTTAAGAGAATTATTTTCACTAGCAATTGTCTAAGCTCATCTGTTTTCCAGTGGTAAATCTTGGCGGTGCATTATGTTGGTGTATAGCTGAGGATTGGGACATGGAGCTCAAGCAGACTTTAGATGAGAGACGATACAGAAGACGCATTATCACATCTCTGATCACATCTACACAGAGTTCAAAAATACCACTCCAAACGCTCACTTTGCCGCTTTACGTGAACGCAGGTCTTGTGTGGAAAGACGGGGTTCTTTTTCTGTTTCCATGGTTGCTTGTCTTAAGCCTGGTTTTGATAAAGCAAACGCTTCCCCAAGAGATGGAGACAGGGAGGATTAAAAGAATGAATAGGAGCACAAAATTTTTCTCCGAATCCCAACTGCGGATGACAGTGGGTCCTGTAACCATTGTTCCAGTGTATGACACTCATTTTATTAACTACTGAGAATTATTCCATCTTCTACAATTTCCATCACACTGTGCGAAAAGAAAAGCACCCACTTGTTTAATTGCCTCTCACTTGCAAACAAAGGCAGATAGCTTGCAATCAGTTATAGTAAAAGGAGAATACACAGGCTTTTGTCAGTTTGAAGGGGGTTCTCCTTAAAGCGTTGACACACGTGTTCATTCTCAAGTTGCCCGTGAAAGCTGCGGAGAGGAAAATGAGGCTCCAGCTTGGCTAATTGATTCATTTGACAATCAGAATAATTCACGTCTGGTTGATTTCTTTCAAAGGTTAGCGTGACCCTTCGTTGAGATTTGATTGTAGATTATCTACATTACCCTGGCACGGGAAATAGAATAGAGGAGCACATGCTGTTACTAACGTGGATTTTGGCTGCTGAAATGTAATGCTTATGCACTTTATTAATTATCTTTGCACATTATCCTAGCTTCTATGGCCTACATGGTGTACTCTCATTATTTGGGCGAGATAATAGTTTTCGTTGCCATTGGAATTATTGTTTCAGTAATTTTGCACTCTAATGATACTCCTGAAGTATAATTTACTTTTTATAGAACCTTTGCGGAGACTGCCTTTCAGAGAACCTGCCTCGCAGCTGAAAGGGAAGCCAGCCATAATTACTCTACAGTGCGACACTTACTGATGGGGACAGAATTTTTATGGAATGAACAGCAAAACCAGAAAAAGAGAAAAGGTGTCAAGAAACAAATGAAGCCTGATTCCAATGAAACCGCACTCAAAAAATAGCTTGTTGATCTAACTTAATAAAATTATGACACCTATTTCCATTCACTTGAACTGATTTATTTGAACTTTAAGTTAATTGTACTGCACTCTTGTTGATTCGGCCATTGCTGTTGCTGTACAGACTGGTTAGTTTGTTTGTTTGTTTTTTGGTTACCTTTTTTTATCTTATGGAACGTAACAGACATCATAACACTTGATCACATGCTAAACATATTCTGTACATCTGCAGCACACATTAGCTTTACTAAAAACACATAAAAACAGCATTTAATTTCAACATTTATTCTCCTGATCTATCCATATGCAAAGCATGCTGGGAACTAGAAATCCACTGCCCAGTTTCAAAGTAAATGATTTGTGCAGGCCCAACACAAATGGTTTAAGTTAACTTTCCAGTGGTAAATCTTGGCGGTGCATTATGTTGGTGTATAGCTGAGGATTGGGACATGGAGCTCAAGCAGACTTTAGATGAGAGACGATACAGAAGACGCATTATCACATCTAGAAATCCACTGCCCAGTTTCAAATTAAATGATTTGTGCAGGCCCAACACAAATGGTTTAAGTTAACTTAATATTTTACAAATGTGATTTCATTTAGCATAATAAAACTGAGTGCAAATGACAACTGAGTAAAAAACAAAAAAAGATTTGTGTTGTTTTAACTTATTTTATTTGAGTAAACTGAGCGAACAACTAAAATCATTTTTTGAGTGTGGTTAAAAAAAAAAAAAATCTATAATAGTCTTTTTATTTTAAACTGTATTTATTAAAATGACTGAATTATGACCTTAATTTTATGCTATGTTTTTACTATACTATTGGTTTATATTAAAATGTTTTATATTATGCATGTTTCACAAAACAGATGTAGAATATATTAACCTTTTATGTTTTAGCCTCTCTTATTCTGTGTTCTTCTGTCAGCTACAGAGATGAAATCTCGGTCTTCATGGGGCCTAAAGGTTATGAGTTACCATATAATACCATCACAGCTAAATCACACCTGTCAAGCCTGTGTCACAGTAATTGTTTGCAGAGGCTATCTGAGACACATTCATTACTGCATCTTAGATCATTCATCACTGAATAAATCAAACTGTTTTATGGGTAATCCATGTGCTGTGACAGCTTGTAATGCAATGCCAATGGTATAATCTATTCCATATCCATTCTCAAACAAAATCTTTTTGGATGTCCGCTTTTACTGGAAATATTTATGAATTAATCAAACTGATTTTCCTGTGCATACTGCACAGTGGAGTTAGAATATCAGAACATTAGTTTATGGAAATGTAGTTCGTGAATCATTTTGTCAGAATAATTTTATGAGAGTGAATTCTCTCAAATTCATTAATTTATGGCGGGACAAGCCAGATCTGGATTCACCATATAACATATAACAACCTGCCCACATTTTCATACACTGCAAAAAAACAAAACTGTTAACATACAAATGGTAACATCTAAATTACTGCTTTTACTTAACATTACTAATATACACTAACAACAAAACTAATTTTTGTGGCTTAAATCTGGTAGAAATAGCTGTTTAGGGTAACAATTACAGGTTAATATTTTTTACAATGTTGTTTTTGTTAATCAGGTTTAGCCTAATTCACTATTACTTTTTCAGAGCAAATATGCTTGTACAGATATAGCAAAATGAACTTGGGTTTATCTAGTGCTAGTAGAATTAGTTATTTACACTGCTTTACCCTAATGAAGGTTGTTAAGAAACTCAATACTGCTCTTTCATATACAAGCAAGTGTCAACTACAGTATAAGATCGTTATCAAAAAGCCCTTCCAATCTGTCATCAGTCCTTGTCCCGGGTGCTCATAATTTACAAATTAGCATGCAAACCCTCTTCAGATATTAAATGCGATGCCGAGATAATGATGACAACAGAAATATCAGCTCCCATTGATCTCAGCCCACTGAAGTTGTTTTGCGTTTTCCTTCTCAGTCCTGCTCTCTGCTGTACCTAGAGCCCTGTTATTATAATCCTGCATACAGCTCCCTGTAAGAGAGCTCTGGGGGAAGAGAGTAGAAGTAGGTCATTAGAATTATTTTACATTTTTCCCTCCTCATTTTTGTTCTTTTCAGTCTCTGCTCCAGTTCTTGGGGGGTGGGAGGGGCAGAAATTGGGCCTCAGGATATTCAAATAGTAATCACATATCATGTCATCAAAGCCAAGACATTCTTTTTGTGCTTTGAAGTTTATTTTGTGCCTTCTGTTTGTGTGTTGTCGGTACATCTGATTTGACCAACACTTGACTTTAAAATAAAATGGTGTTCCCCATGCTGGAAGGAAGATAGATCTGGACAAATCCATTAGCATTCCTATTCATCTCAATGGCACTTGCTTGGCCAGCATAGGACACGGGTATGGATATATTTGTAGCAATAGCCAAAAAATACATTGTATGTATTTTAATATCATTGGGATATTAAATAAAGATTGTGTTCCATGAAGATATTTTGTAAATTTCATACTGTAAATATACATAAACTTAATTTTTGATTAGTAATATGCATTGCTAAGTAATTTATTTAGACAACTTTAAAGGTGATTTTCTCGAAATGTAGATTTTTTTTTGCACCCTCAGATGCCAGAATTTCAAATAGTTGTATCTCAGGCAAATAATGCCCTATACTAAAAAAAGTTATTTATTCAGATTTCAGATGACATATAAATTAAAGTTAAAAAAACTGACCCTTATGACTGGTTTTGTGGCCCAGGCTCACATTTATAATAATAATAAAAGGGTTAAAGCCCAAACTTTTGAAATCTGCCATCATGAGCACTCAGTTTTGTCGCTAGGTTGTTTTGATCCAATCAAACTCCATCACAACTGCTATGATTGGCAGATGGCAGCATAAGAATATACACAGTACCCAACCCTATCCTGAGATTTGTCGTGAAAAGCAACAGACAGGAAAAATTTCCGAAATCCATTTCACGCTTTTAAGAGCTCTTCATAAAGAAATCAGGCACTGGTAAACATCTGGTATACTAAAATGAAATATTTATCATTTAAATTTTTCTACCGAAAAAGTAAGAACACATGGATACTTTTGAATGGCCATCAATGGAGATAGATGCTTTCTTCTGTCAGACGTTGTTACTTTGTAACCTTGGAAGTCACTCATTCCTACAGTTCAGGAACATTCCGTTTGAATACTGTAGTTTGATTCGCTTTTTTTTTTTTTAATTCTGAACAGCTTTATTTTCTTTCTGTTATTTAACAGGACCTGAAGCTCAGAGTTAACAGACTGAAAGCATTTTCCAAAGACCCTTGTGTTTTCCCCTTGGCCTATATGTGATATGTGTGGCGTATATGTCTCCTGGCCCGTTTCTCTGTGTCACGCTGTGATTAAATGGTTGTTTCAGTGGCTGGGTCATGAGGCCTTTCGACATTATTAAGACAGAAGTGGCTGGCAGAGGCCGGCTGGCGCGATTGGAAGGATTAATTACAGCCTGTCTCATTTCGGCAGAGTCTCTCTTATTATTATCGATTGAGGTGGTGGAGATGAGACTTCGAAGATGCTGCTCATTTGAAGCAGAACGCTGATGCATAGGCAGTGCTAGCAGCTATCAAACTGAGGCTGCCCATTCATTACAGAGCGACTGCTGAGCCCAAGCTTAGATTAAACCCCGTCACGTCGTGCTTTAGTGTGGCTCACATGCACATATGCTACACCAAACAACATAGCGTGATTTGAGAGATGAAAGGTGGCTGCTTGGCTTCATGCGCTCAGTCACAGAGTGGGAATCGCAGCGGATTCAAAGCTCACAGGAAAGACATTGCATAGCTTCAATGATTGAAAAGCTTAATGAAGTAGAGGGAGTTAACAGAAAGTCATATTATTGCTTAGATGTTGTTCAAATACACCCGCGATCACATGTAGTGAAAACTTCACCTGATGTGATTGAAAGCAAGAGGTCAAGGTCTGACTGGTTAGCATGGCTGTGTTAGATTCTGCTGGCCGATGCTCTATCTACACCATCTTGTGTACAAAAACATCTCTGTCTCCTGATCGCCATCTAAATTAATTAAACAGAAAGCAATATGCACACTTCAAAATAAGATCAGATAAAAAAAAGGAAAAGATAAATCAATAGTATTAATTAATACATTCAGCAAGGATGCATTAAGTTGAACAAGTGACAGTAAAGACATTTATCATTTTACAAAATAAAGCATATGATGTAACACAACTCTTTTCAACATTGCTAATAATAAGAAATGTTTCTTCATATTAGAATGATTTCTTAAGGATCATGAGATGCTGAAGACTGGAGTAATTATGCAGAAAATTCACCTTTGCCCTCTCAGGAATAAATTACATTTTAAAACACATTCAAATAGATAAGTTATTTAAAATTATCCTAATATATTACAGTATTGCTGTATTTTTAATCAAATAAAGTCTTCAAAACATTATTAAAACATCAAAAACATTTTATAGACCCCAAATGTTATTTATTTAAATGTAAAATCAACAACTAATATTTAATTTTATTTTATCCTTTTTGCTTTTTACTGATCGTGAAAAAAAAATAGGCTTGACGGTCAGTGCCAAAACAGCCAACCAGAGCAGTTCTCTCTGTATGGATGTCTTTATGGTTACCCTTGTAGAACCTGAAAGGTTTGAAAGTGAAAGTGAATGTTTGTCATATAAGATCTAATTCTACACTGCCACATTCAGCCTCTCCTCATATTTAATGTATAAAACAGATGATGTGTGGTACTTGGGTCCGATGATATTTCAGTGAGCACTGGGAGTTCCCAAAGCAAAACTCCAAAGCTTTCGGCTAACTCACCAACTGAGATGAATGGGAATGCTAACTGAGTTTCTCCAGATATCATAAACCTCTGACTGAAGCTAACCAATAGCAATTAAGAAAATGAGCAGAGTTTGATTGTGACATCTTGACAGTGCAAGTATAAAATTCAAACCTACATATAGTAGAAAAAAACACTTAAAATGAAATGAGACACCAGTAATGTCCTTATTTACGAGCTTGCAGCTTGAAATCTGCAGAAACACTCAGACCTGTAAGTCCTGCACTTCACACTCCCAGCACACCATCATGCCAATGAGCGAATTAGCAAATTAGTCATCTTTCATCGTCACTGTCGTCTGTGGGTTGCTTTTAATCGCGTTTGTTCCAGCTCACATTCTATTGCAGTTAATACAAGCGTGCCACTGAATGAAAATGTGCTAAAAAACCCACTATGCATGTTTTCTGTGATTGTGCAAGAACTACTCATGTTGAGTCCTGCATATGCCATTTCCTTTTTGCTCTGCAGCCAAACATTTGGTTTCATTTTTAGATCTGGAAAATCTTTTACGGTTCATATCGCATCTCAGCTTGAGTGTGGAACAATAATAATGACAATACCTGCATGCAATTATTCATGAATATGTATGCTTAAGATGAATATGCATGCATGAAATGAATATGTATGCGTGAGCTGATTTTGATTTCCCAAGCACACCATAGATCAATATTTAGCGCGCAAAGGATCAATTCAAGCCGAATATTACCAGTTAGGGATGAAAGGGAATCATCTGTAGTTTGGATCATGTATTTGAGCATGTTTCCTATTTTTGACAGGTTGCATTAGTGCTCAGTTTTCTTTCCTCACCGCACCTGACTACAGCTGCATTTTTTTTACTTTTTGAGACATTTGGGAAAGGCTTATCAAGCTCAGCTTCATCAAGCAGAAAAACGTCCCTCTAATTGCTGCATGCTCCCTGTGATTTATCCAAGCTCCCGTGTCGTGTCTCTGAAAAGCCAAAGAAAAACATACGCTGTTCCCTTCATAACCTCAGTTGATTGCAGATGATAATTATCACATCTCTCCCTCCCTCACAATAGGAGGGCAACCTTAGGAAAATTAGCAGCTGTCAAATGGAGGCACATCTCCTCTGACTGCTTGTCAGTATAGTCCCACACCCTTTCTCTTCTCTTATTTTTTGGTCTCTTTCTTACTTTTTACCTTGTCAGTGCAACTTCCCTGTAGGAATTGCAGCTGCAAGTCAAGGGCATTTGATCGTAGTCTTTACAAGAAAATTCGTCTTTTTACTCCCTGCCCCAAATCCACGGGCACAAAGCAGATGGAAACCAGCTTTTAACTCAGCCCTGCATGTAAGTGTGTGTGCGTGTGTGATCTCCGTCTCCTCTCTTGTCTTAATTCAACTACATCCTCTCCCAGTCCTGGCCGGGGGGGTAGTGCTTATAGAGGCGAAATTGTAATGCAGATCACTTTAGTACAAAACCTCACACGAGACACTTTGAGATCCCGTGTGTATAAACCGAGAGTGTAAGGCTGAGTTTCTCATCTAGCACCTAAATCGGCCTTGTCCCAGTCAACCTATCGTTTACTTGGGTCTTCAGGGATTCTTCTCTCTCCAGGCTTTGTGTCTACAGACTACACAGCCTCCAATTACAGCCCACTCTCTGCAACAACTTGAAGCAAAAAAAAAGAAAAATCATGCTTGAAATGTGTTTGGAAATTGGTGTAAACCCACCAAATACATGTTTTTTTAAAAGCATGAATAACAAACCAATTCACAGGGTTGTAGAATGTGGACTGATGCGCTCTATGAATACAATGTTCACATAACGTGATGAAGTGTTTTAATTTAGCAGGAACAGATCATAATGTTTTCCAATTCTGACTCCTTTTTTGGATAGTTGTCCAGTAAGAAAAAAAAAAAAAATCCAAACTTCATAATTTTTATTACCACCATAGGCATTTAGCTTTTTTGCATAAACCTCATTAAGTCTTATTAGATTTATGATTAAAACAAGAACACTATTTGCAAACCTTATTTTTTTTTTTTTATTATTATTATACTTAGATTTTTTTAAAATTGAAAAACAATGCAAAAATTCTGATTAAGAAAAAGAGTTTTCAGGGAGTCTCAAGGTTGCTGAAACTTGAGTCAAAAATTGCTAAATTGAAAACCATCTTTTGAGCTCAGTATCTTTGTCCTCCCACAAGTTCATCCATTATCTACCAAACAACTGAAAAGTATTTTTAAGTCTTTTTTGTTTCAAGAAATTCTAATTCTAAACCTACATCTTAATCTCTCTAATAAAAACAGGAAAACACATACATACAAAAGTGAAAATGGCACCCTTTGTTTGTTTATGATTCACAGCATCCTGAACTTGCAGCTTATGAATATGAATAGTATACAGTGCCATATGCACTGCTATACAGCATGTGATACTGTACATCCCTTCAGCAATGTTTATTCAGCAGTAACGGTAATGCCTGGTTCTGATATGAAGTGCTTCCCATGACAAAACACAGCTAAAGGCTGTTTTGAAATCCTGCGCTAAATGAGGCTGATGTACCCTCTTCGCCCTTAATAGAATAAATGCATTGCAAGTTAGTCAAGTTACAATATACAAAGTTCAAATATCTCTTGTGATTTACTTTAGCCTGGGGAAACAGTCACTTGCTTTACCATCACTTTAAAATGCAAGACAATGGCTCAGCTGACCTCCTAGCTTCTTACACAAAGTAAATAACACATTTATAGATTCCATTCAGTATCTTAGTGTATACACTTTGCACTATTTAAATTGAATTAAAACTCCAATCCAAAAATCATACATGCATGCTGATTGTAAGTATATTTACCAACGTGGTCTAATAAAAACATGTACCTCTGTGCACTTTTTGTTCAACACTGGTTTTATGTGCCTTACTGCATGTTTCACTGCAGTTTCAAAGAGAAATGTCCCCTGAGTGGCGCTAAAACACAGATTCAATATGTGAACCCTGGCACATTTTATTAAGTTGATGGGTACGGATTTTTGTGTGTGTTATTTTGTTAAATAATCTGTGGACTGTTGCTAAAAGCTAATGCTTTATCATGTTGTACAGTAAAACAGTGTTCATTTCCTTTGGAAACTGCAATGATATGTACTTATTGGTACATATTTCGTATCTCGCTAAAAAGTGCACACAGGTACGTTTATGCCCTAAGACCAGATAGATATTTACAGACTTCTAGTGCAGTTATGCCAATGTCATAGGAGCAGTGCACCGTTGTGTTGTCGCTGGTGGAAAATTGTGTTATTTCAAATTTTATCAAATGTGTTGTTCCCTAGACAACCACAACACTTTTTCTTAATCCTCATACAATTACGTGCCGTAATCAGGTGGTCGTTGGAAGAGCACATTACAGCAAGCGAGAGCTGGAGACAAATGTAGGAGCTCCTATCATGCCCTCTAGAGGAGACTCTTCAGTCAATAATGGAGATAGATTCTGTGTGTGTCAGCAATTTAGAAACAACAGCCAACAGGAATCCCACCAGAAGGGATACAATTAATCACAACAGGCGAGATGTAAGCGTCTGCTCAGAGAGATCTCGCTCTCCTGCAGTCTTCAGTGTAAAAATGCCACTGCATCATTATTAAGACTGGAGCCTGTTGGGTTATTACGCTGTTTCAAAGTCAGAGTGTGCAGTTAGCGAAAATGACTTCACCTTGCATTGACGTGAAGTGTGGCTTGAACCTTGCATTGTCTCGTCTATAAACTGTAGAAGTGGTAGTGAGTTGTGTGCTATTAGAGCAGTGTGTATTGAGAACAGTACAGTCAATGTTCCATCACAACCGATCCGCTCGAGGAAGAGTAAAATTACTCCTCTAAAAACTACTTGAGTGGGCGGAAACAAGCGGATCATGTCAAAATACATTTACGCTACGGTTCCGCCAGCCAGCAGAGTCAGTGTTGTGGTTTTCCGCTGTTTGCTCTAGCTTGAAGTGGAACACAGTGTGTACAGTGTATATTTTAATTAGAATTTTCATTTAAAAAGACGTGATTGAGAAAATGTGATAATCAAGAACTGAATCGGTCTGTGTTCTTTGATAATTGACACGGTTTAAACACACAGAACAGTGCAATTAGAGGCAGTAAGAAAAAGCAATGGCATATTTAAAGGAGCCACATGCCATAATGTTTTTATCCTATAGCATTTTTCCTCACTTATAATGTTAGTCAAGGTTTCCTTCACCCAGTCATAATTATGGTACTGCTTTCAGTACTACTTTAAAGGTTTATTGTAAATTATATTTTATTAATAATAATGAGAAGAAGAATATTATGATTAAAATGTAATATAATATGAATATGCATCAGACTATTATTATTAATAATATTATATTAAAGATGAAAATTATATATAAAATTATTATATAAGATTGTTTAACTGACTCTGCTTTCAGTATTTTTAAGATTTATTGTATATTATATTTTAATAATAGTAATAAATATTATTGTAATATTTGAAATTATTAAAAAGTAATAAAGTATGAAAATGTAGTAGATTAATATCATTATTATTATTATTATTAAATAATTTCTGGTAGGATTGGCTTCTTTTATTAAAGAGATATGACTGTTAAAATCTGTTAAGATTTTTGTATATTATATTTTAATAATAATAATAATAAGAATAATAATAAAATAGTATTTTAGTAATTTAAATTCAAATATTATAAGTAATATTGAATAAGAAATTATTAGATTATTATTGTTATTATTATTATTAAGCAACCACTGGTGGGGCCATCTACTCCATCTGTGTATCATTGTTGTTCATACACTGAGCAGGTTTGATTTATAAAAAGGGCAAGCACATGTTGCTGTGATCATGACATAATTGTGACAATTTGACTCGAGGTCAGATTGAATAACGATGTGTGATCTGTGTGATTTGTGAAGTGTTGTCATCCCGGCTGCTTATTATAGAAAACTGTCTTCAATAGAACAGGCTGAAAATATGCATGAGATTTACAACAGATTTGCCCATGAGCGATATGCAAAGTTATTATTTTCTCATAAATTATGCGAGAATCTGTAAAATGAAACGATCCCTGATGAAATTGAATTTTTGATTTTTCTTGACTAGATATTGTTCTAAGGCTTCTGGAAATGTGCATTAATTAATCAACACATTGTTTTTAATTAATATTATTTGAGACTGGGTTTAATTTACTGTTTAATTCATGAATCACTTGATGTGATTTTGTGAAAGACCATCTTCATTTTCTCTGTTTGCACCAAAATACGCTCTCTCAACCCTCTTCTCAGAAATCACCCCTATTTTAACGCCACATAAAAGACATCTCTCATAACCCAGGTGTGCTATAAAAAGAGCAATCACAGTCTCTCTGATCACCGCTCATGTCAATCATATTTTGTCTTTATGTTTCAATAAATTTCTGATGTGAGGTGTCTTTGTGGTTCCCACCCTTGTGGTTGACCTTGTTAGGCAGTCCCATAAATGCATAAAGAGCCACTTGATCTTTAGCGCTTCGTGTTCTCGTGCTTGATGTTCAGTAAAAAGAGAAGCCGTGTTAAGTATCGCTTCAGATTTTGGAGATGCATTGTGATGCTTCAGAAGTGTGCTATTTATATGAACACCCCCTGTGTGTCAACCCATCGCAGGATTTGTTTTAAGTCAGGCAGTAATCCACTGTATGTAAATACCCTTGTCTTTTGATGTTTTAATGGAATGCCAGATTGAAGAAGTCTGCTGCTACAAATATTAAACAAAAGGCAAATGTTTAGTTTGCAAAATGTTTCTAAATGTAGCACGCATCAATTATTCCCGTGTTAGATTAGTCTTGAGACTGCGTTTAAAAGGTTGAGGACGATCTTTATTTCCCCATCCACTGCAACTTAACACATAGGCTGCTGAAATCATGAGCCGAGACTTAAGTTTTGTTGTTTTTTTGTGTGCTTAGGGCATCAGGGGTGGCAAATGCACCACAAAAAGGTGTGTTTACAACGATTTTATAAAACACAGAGTCTGCAATCACTTACACAGGACTCACAACAGTGTTTAATGTGATGGAAAGATTCGATTGATTGTTGATTGTTGATTTTTGTGCATGGCCTACAGAAAACAATAGACTGGTGCTGTGAGACTGAAGTGCCATGGCAAAACATACTTATAATGCAAGCAGCAGGTGTTTTAATATACACTGCTCAAAAAAATAAAGGGAACACGAAAATAACACATCCTAGATCTGAATGAATTAACTATTCTTATTAAATACTTTGTTCTTTACATAGTTGACTGTGCTGACAACAAAATCACACACAAATTATCAATGGAAATCAAATTTATTAACTCATGGAGGTCTGGATTTGGAGTCACACTCAAAATTGAAGTGGAAAA
>JAUMHE010000056.1:7138749-7167841 GCA_032359235.1 Enteromius mattozi
AGAAGTGGTCTGTGGTCACCACCTGCAGAACCACTCCTTCATTGGGGGTGTCTTGCTAATTGCCTATAATTTCCACCTGTTGTCTATTCCATTTGCACAACAGCATGTGAGATTGATTGTCAATCAGTGTTGCTTCCTAAGTGGGCAGTTTGATTTCACATAAGTGTGATTGACTTGGAGTTACATTGTGTTGTTTAAGTGTTCCCTTTATTTTTTTGAGCAGTGTAGTTCTCTGTTATTAGTTTAGTCACAAAAATAAGAATAATGAATTCATTCTACCAACAGTATTTGGTCACACTTTATTTTGAGGTTCAATTATAAGTTACAGGTATCAGTTACAAACCATTAACTGTGAATTTCGCCTCAATACGCTCCTAATTTTCTGCTTATTAATAGTTAGTAGTTGTTAAGTTTAGGTATTGGGTAGGAATAAGGATTTGAATATGATCAGAATATATGCAGAATATAAATACTAATAAACAACCAATATGTTAATAATAGGTGTGCTAATAAATCCACTAATTGAGAATAGGTCCCTACTAGAGTGTTACCCAATATTCATTCATTCAGCAGTTTCTAGTGTGTTCTGCGGAAGGTTGCATAAAAAGTTAATTATCTATTTTTTCTTTAAGACTGATCATACATTTTTAAGTCAGTTACATAAAAGGTAGATTGGTCTAATCTGAATCAGACAAAAAGAAAAAATACAGATTAACCCTTGGTTGCCATTTACTGTTTCAAATAAGTACTGAAACAGTCTTAAGTGGAGGCTTATGGGCCTGACTCCTGGGTGGTCACTAGGCTGGAGCTAGGTTGGGGTTTTGAGCCCACTCCCAAATTTGTGTGATATCCTGGTGAGTAAATATGGCTCTGATCCTGGCTCTAATGCAAGTTTATGGGATTTTTCACCTGTTTCATTGTCTGCCAGGCAAAAATTGCAATTAAGATAACTTAGAAAAGTAATAGCACACCACTTATCAACTCTCTGCATGATTTTAGGTATCTGTTATGTTTGTATAAACAGTGGGAGGTGCATTATGTACGGTAATTTAATACTAAGTATTGTTCCAAGTGTGAAACAGTAATAGTGATGTTTGCCTTAGAAAATACCGCAAAAAAAAAATTTAAAAAAAAATTATGAATTTTATTTTATTATGTTTTTATTATGATTTGTTTTTATTATTACCCTCAGATTTTACATATGGTCACATGCCCTTGAGAACAACCTCACTCTATTTTGAAAAACTGAAAGGAACAGAGAGGTATGGGGGATTTCTCAGCTTGACACAAAGTTGTTGTTAAGTGGCTGCTTTCCCCCATGCAGTGATTAGATCTATCTGCTGTGTAAATGAGTTCACAGCTTCACACCACATCATTCGCTGTGGTTTTATTTTTTTCTTCTTTTTTTCCACATATTTGCTCTGTTGTTTAATTTTGCTCCCTCACACTTTCAAGTAGAAAAGTTGCTAAAGCTAACTTTTTTGGTGAAAACTCCCTTGACTGAGCTGTTTTCTTGAGTTGCAGTGATGTTGCTAATAAGTCTATAAGAACACGAGCTTGCTTCACACCAGCACAGATGCTCACAGAATTTTCCCAAAAGGCGTAACCATTTCCTCATATAGAGTGAGTAATTTTGGTCTAAGCTTTCACTGCTATTGAGCAAAAGAAAATAAGGGTCACTTTCCCTAGCACATCCAGCTAATCAAGCGATTCAGTTTTCATTACCTGTAAGCTAGCCACTTATTAAATACAATTACACGCCAATTGTTTCATGCTGTCTCGCAGCGGGAGTGAATGAGAGGGATGTTATTATTCTTGCATATCACAGATGAGTGTTTAGCAGCAGTGTATTCTCACCTAGGATGAGTGAGAGACAGACTATTTTTACAAGGCATCAGATCATTTGAATGGGCTGTGCTTCCCTGTCTCTCAGTCTAATGGGTTTGATGCAGTTGTGAAAAGCTCACGATCATGTCAGTAATAACACCAGGCATATGTTTGTCGGCTTTGACTGATGATGACAATCGTATATCATTTATTGGCCTTCTCATTCTGGTTGACAAGTTTGATAGTTGACTTAATCATCCTTGGCTGATTTACTAGTCCTCCTCCGTGTGCTGTTCTTCACAGAAGTGACAGGCTCACGTTTGACTCTGAGATGGGTTTTATGGTAAACTGATTCCAATTAAAATGCAAGTGCTTCTCCTCTTCCCTGCGGTCATTTGGATTGGAGACCTTTTTTTTATTTTTTTATTTTTCACCTTTAAATACGTTTCCATATATCCAGAACTTTAAAGAAATTAGATTTGAAATACAATCTGCCCCTGGTGAAAGTATTCCCATCTAAGATTTGTTGTAAATCAATATTTAATAAAGAGTAGTAAAGAAAAGAAAGAAAATGAGGATGGCATCATGGGAGCTGAGTTTGGATATATGAGCATCATTTTCAAAGAAGAGCAACACAAATTTTCCCCCTTTCGAATTATGAATATATATCAATATGACAGCAACATGTGTACTATATACATAAATTTGTCTACCAATATTTGTGTGTATATTTGTAAGGTTATTTGACCATATCTAGCAAATAAAGAGTTGGGGAATAGTCTTTCTGTATTAATAGGAAAAATAGTCTGTTCTCACAAATGGCTGTATGTGTACAATAGAACAATACTTTTTGTGTTATAAAGTTTTGTGTTATGTGCAATGTTTTGTTTTTTTCTCATCACATTCTTTGTATATTTGGGGTCATAAGAAATTTTAAAACATACTAAAAACATCTACTAAATCTCAAGTCAAGGACCTCATGAAGGACATTACATGTCATAGTGTCACTCTAAATGATGTGGTTTCATAAAGTGGTTTTAAACAAGTTGAAAGCTGTTATCCTGATGGATTATGCTGTTTCCTTTCACTCCAGGATTATGCTGAGAAGGAGAAAACCTTGGCCAAAGCCCTGGAGGACCTCAAGGCCAACTTCTACTGTCAGCTGTGTGACAAACAGTATTACAAGCATCAAGAGTTTGACAACCACATCAACTCATATGACCACGCTCACAAGCAGGTAATGGGCCTGTTGTCTCCCCCTTGAGACTTCCACTGATGCAATGCATAGCAATAATAGAGTGTTTTAGAAGATGACAACAAATGGATTTTGTAGCACACATGTACAGCACAAGACAAATGGCTTCCCCGTCGACACAGAGTCAGTGGAGTGGTGGTGGTGGTCTTATGGCGTTTTAATTTAGAAGGCCATAGATCAAAAGCAGGCAGGACAATTGAAAGTCCTGGTGCTTTGTTGTTGTTTGTTCGTGTTGTTTATCCCCTTTTCTCAGGACAGCATTAAATCTATTTCCACAGCAGCATGCTGCATAAACAAGGTAGAGTGCTAGTTTTGTTGACCTGTTCTTAAGCACAGCAAATTCATTAAGCCATAAAGCCAACACCCGAGCTCTTTTGCAGAGAATAGCTAAATTGGAATGCATTTGGTGTCATCAGTAACCAGGTCCATGGGGCATGCCAATGTTATATATTTCTAGGTGTATTCTAGGTGAATGCAAGTAATTGATACCAAACAGTCTATTCAAAAGATAACAGGTCAAAATAAAAATGTAGATGCACACTAAAAAGAAAGTTTTTTATAAGGTTTTTATGAAGTACCATTCATGGAAACTTTCCATTGCACTAAAGGTACTTTATAATGTAAAAATGATTCTTTAGATGATTCAAATGTTCTTTAGACTAGAAAAAAACTGTTTACTTTGGGAACCTGCAAAAACTACTTTTTTGTTTGTTTGGAGGAATGAAAGGATAGATTGATAGAACAGGGTGGAAGAACACTCCACTTCCCAGAATGCATTGCCTATTTGTTTAAATTGTTTCAGTTGTAAATCAGAAAATTGAATTCTCCAGTTTTGAGATATTCTGCAGCAAACAAATGTATCATAACTTCAGTGCAGTTTCACACTCAGTTTATGTTGATTTAAGAGCCCCCAGCATCCAAAAATAGCAGTGTAACCTTTAATAGCCTGTTAAAGCTTTAATTCCACCACTTGTCCTGCTGTTTGATATCGGCCCTGACCCCTGTGCTCTGACTCACTCAGAAACTAAATGCACGGAGTCTCTGGGGCCTGCTGCGCTGTCAATAACAAGGCTCACTGAACTATTGACTGAACACCATCTACAAACCCTCCACCCATGACCTTGCTATTGAACACAGCAAAAGGAGCGAAATGAATGGATTATGAAGGGAAAAGCCACTCCCCCTCGCTCTCTGTTATGGGTGCTACACTTGCTAGTTTGTGTCGTTCAGATGTGTTTATCACATGACCTCCTATCTGCACGGTTCAATCTCTTCTAAAGCACGGGCGCACGCTACCATTCAGCTTCTCTTCGAATGGGGTTGATGGATGAATAGTAAAATTTCCCAGCAACCCTCAGGAGCTGGCAGAGCATGTCTGCTGAGAATATAATGGAGTACGGGAGACTCGCGGCCCCACAGGAAGCCCAGAGCTGGTTTTCCTGTCAGTGTGTGAATCATCACTGCCAAGCCTTCACTGTCTGTCTCTGACTGGTCTCAGTGTTGCTTTTAATTAAGAATACATGTCCGGTCAAAAAATTACTGTGTTAAAATTTTTATTCATTCTCAAGTGGCCTGTCAGTCATGTCTGCCCCCACTGTACATGAAAGGATTTCACTGGGCATTTGCTCTCTCGCATCAGGGCTGCATCCTACTATAAATGATGTAACCACATCCAGTCATGTGAAATACAGGCTACATGCATTAACGGCTCATTCCAGAGCTTCTCTCGCCAAATACATTAACAATCAATGAAGAACAGCTCCAAGAAATGCACCTGAGAGTCAAATAAATATAGCCCACGCCAACCTGTTTGCTATTTTCTGCAAGTCTGGCTGACAGCGAACCAGTGCAGTGCATCAGGCCTGAGTTTGCCCATGCTGTGCCGGCAGAGAGCGACAAGATAGGCGCTGAAGGATAGAGGGCAGGTGCACAAAGAGACCCTATCCTGATGGGATCAAACTAGTTACCCTGATGTGCCCACTCCACACTGAGCGGCCCTTTAACATGACAAAATTATATCTGATGTGACCGCCTCGCGTTCCCCTGACTATGAGCCCCAGCCACGGTAAATGCAATCACTGAAGCCTTCTAAAATAGGAGAGGTTACAGCGCCACTGAACTGTGTATAACTGTGCAACCTGAGTGGAATGCGTAATGTTGGGCCAGGTGACTCTTCTTGGCTGCCTGGAGAAGCCATCGCCGTTTTTACTCATAACACGAAATCTGATTGGCCAAAGTGGAAGATGTAGTTCATAGTGCTATAAAGATGCTTTTCAGAAGAGCTCGTCATCTGTCTTCAAGCTAAGCATCAAGTATTAATGGAAAATTGAATGAAAGCTTTCAGGATTAATTGGATATGATAACTGTTCTAGAGCTGGTTGTTGCTTGGAGACGTCTGGTGCTTTCAAAAGGAGCATGGTCTTTAAACATCCATAAATATCATATACTTGTGAATAATTAATAGAAGTTAATTTAGATTATCTAACTGACTTAATGTAAGTGGACACTGTATGCTCAGACGTAATCCTAATCAATACATCTCACTACCTGAGATGCATTTATGGCCCTGTCATGGCGGCTTCCATCAATCTTGCATTCAAAGCACAAAGCCTTTCAGACCAGGAAACAAATGCAAATTAGCATCACTGAGTTTTATCTAAAATAAATAGGACAATTTCATGGAGTTTAGCAACCTCATCCTCAGCTTCTTTTCATTTGCACAGAAAATGGATTTGATGAAACATAACATTGGTGTGCAAACACCTTAATTACCTTGCTTCTCTCTTCAAGAGATTTTTAATCTTTTTTGCTGTGTATCCCTCATCGTGTGATACACAGCGATACCCAGTCTTCATAATGAAAGGTTGTTAAAGCATGGAAGAAAGATTCATGGTCTCAAAGAGGATTATTATTCAAATAGCTTTTGTTGTTGTGGCGTAGTTGACATACTGAGATAGGTGAATGAATGAGATCAATTTTGTCCCCCCTCAGAGGCTGAAGGAACTGAAGCAGAGAGAGTTTGCCCGCAACGTGGCCTCCAAATCCAGGAAGGATGAGAGGAAACAGGAGAGAGCTCTCAGACGCCTACATGAGCTCGCTGAACAACGCAGAGAGGTGCAATGGTGGGGGACGTTTTGTTAAATTGTTATTTCCATACATTGTTATTTCATGTTATTTATATACAATGTGCCAGTGAATACATATATAGAATAGGGTCTAAAAATATGAAATTGTACTTAAAGCCAGCAAAAATAGAGAATGCTATATATATATATATATATATATATATATACACACACCCAATACATAATCAAGGTAAAATCAAGATGAAAAGTTTCACTATTTTTTAAATCACTAATCATTTTTTTTTTTTTTGGTCAAATTGATTGTGTTCACTCCTTTCTACAAAATGTTGTTCTCGCTTCCATCTAATTAAGGAAGATAATATTTTATTCTCAAATCTTCTTGGTTACCATGGTGCAATCATCAGGTTTTCCCTGTGAAGTCTAATCCTCATTATCAGCTCCTTTTCTAGTTAGTTAAAAGTGTAAATGAACCGGGCACATGCATTTAACTTGATTTTTCAGAACACCTTTATATTAAATGCATTTATTATATAGATAAATCATTTTACTTATAGTAAGCACGTGTACTCAGTATTTAAATGTATAATTACACTGTAACAAGGAAGTGTAATCTACATCTTCCTCTCTTTTCTGGTACAGTGCCCCAGGAAGTGGTCCTATGTTCAAGTCTACCACGGTTGCAGTGGAAGGTTCTTTCAGGGAGTCCTGCTGTGATGATGCCCAAGAAGAGAACCAAAGCTGTGCAGCTCAAGATTCAGGGGGTCAGATCCATTCCAGCGGTTGTGGCTTAGCTAGTAAGCAGTCGCAATGGCCTTACAATGGGAGGGCCAAAAAACAAACTTTCAGACGCAAAATTGCATTCTCTTTTTCCTTTCCAAAGAAAGCATCTGTTAAGCTTGAGTCATCAGCAGCGGTTTTCTGTGAGAGCATGGAAGAGGGATCGATGGAGCAGAGCCGCAGACAAAGATTCAGAGCACCCCCTGTCGAGCTTGACCTCCCCGGCTCCCTCACGGAGGAAAAAGTACTAAATTTTGAGGAGGCAATTTACAGCACTGGCACACAGCAGGGCAAGCACTTCCAAAAAAGTGACAGCGCCGGAAATCAGGGGTCATCACATGCGCCTGTGGCGAGGGAGAGCCCCTCATCAACGGCCTCAGATTTGTGTGCTTTGCTCGTTTACTCAGAGGATGTGCCCAGTCCGGCTGTCTCTCTCTTAAACACTTCCCCTTTTCATTTAAACAGGGCTGATATTGTTCTTGACTCTGAGGACTCTGTTGAGAGTCTGAAAAGCAGCATTGCTGAAAGTAAACCTGAGACCTCTGAGGATGTGACAGTAGAGGAGAGTGGCATTACAGAGGAGGGGCACTCGACCATCAGCGAGCCTCCAGAAAAGACTTTCTCAGATGTACCACCTAAGAACGATTGCCCTCAACAACAAGAACAAGCGGAAGATTCAATTGCAAAGACACCTCACACGTTCACGAAGCCCAGCCAGCCTTTTTTCTCTGTCCTAAGCAGAGACGGCAACACCGTCTTCCAGTGGCCCTCTGAGATGGTGACCTTCACAAGGACAGAGCCGTCCCTGTCTTTCAGTTGCAACCCCCTCCATTTTGACTTCAAGAGGTCACGGATTAGAAGGTCTACTGACACTCAGGAGATGACTGAGCCCAAAACTGATGAGGAATTATCTGTCTGCTCAGGTTTCAAATCCTGCCACTCTGACAAGCACATTGAGGAATCCACAGCCAGCCTCAGAAGCAGTCCCAGCCAAGGACCTGATGGCAAGGTCAGAAAGTGTTATCAGTATTCAAGTGACACCGAGAGTTGTGTCAGGCTGAAAACACACGACAGGTGTAGACATTCCAAAGATTGGATCCATACAAGTAAGAGGGCAGAAGAGAAATTGCGGGCCAGGGACCGACGTCATTACAGGAGCCACTGCAAAAGGAAGCGGAGGAGGCGGAAGAGGAGGAGAGACGGACACGGGGAGACAGAGAAATCTAAGAAATTCCACAGACGACCTGAGTGTGTGGAAGGACTTGATAGCCAATTTAGAGGCACCACTTCACAGCAAGTGCATCCATTAGAGAAGTCAAAGCAATCAGCTCAAAATCAGGCTGAGGACAGCAGCGCTGCTCCTGTAGTTGAGGAAGGGGTGGGAGGCAGGAGGCAGGAGGCAGCAGCCGACATAAACGGCTCAGCGGGCTGCATCATTCTCTCTGATGAGTTCTGTGCCGACAGTGGAAAGGTGCTTGGGAACAGCAGGGAAAAGCCTGACAATCCAGCTGCAGGGGAGCTAACGACCACAGGACAGTGTTCGCAGAGCCAGGATGCATCTCAATCTCAGAAATCCAGTGCAACCGAAGGGTGCAGTGAAGAGACATTGCCGTTACCAGAGACTGGACCTTGTGAAGGACAGACTTCGAAAAGAAGGCATACAGATTCTCTAAACGACGGAGATGAGTCTTACGACCCCTGTCAATCGCCGGCAGAGATTTCTGATGGCTGCACAGAACTTACCTGTTGTGAGCACGGGACTACAAAGAAAAGACAGAGGCTGTCACATGTCCAAGACCAAACCACATGCCTTGCAAATGAATGCCCCATTGTTACGAACAGTGTTTTGGAAGAACAGGACAAGGCTGCAGAGGAGTCGAGCATGAAATGCCTTGTTTTAAAAGGCGCATCTGACAGCTCGAATGGGTCCGACCAAATCTCATGCAGTATTGATGATGGAGAGAGCGGTGCGGTTGATTCTCAGACATTTACTTCCATTAGCAGTGCCCTGGGTCATACTGTGGAGGAGAGCAGTGACTGGCAGCAGAGCTCCTCCTCTCAGATCAATGCTTCATGCACCAAGGGCAGTCTAACTCTACTGGAGACAGATTCAAAGCTCTCAAAGGAGCCAACAAAGGAGAATAGTAACATCCACAGTAGCGAGTCTAAAGCAGCACAAACCCCCTTAAAGAACTGTAACAAGTATTCAGTGGCTGCTCAGGCCTGCCTGCTCAATGTAAGAGATTTAGCCCTGCAGAGAACTGAAAAAGCCACTCACGACAAATCATGTCAGCACAGCCTTCAGACCCCACCACAGAGATTTCACCTAGGCATTCAGGCTGAGGAGAAGTTAAGCAGAGAGTGCTTCCACACCACCAGCAGCCTGTTCCAACCAACTCCATCTTTCCAGGCCCCCTCAGACAGCATGGAGAGACGCTGCCTCTTGCAGATCCAGAGCCACGGACAGGTGCTACACCAGCAGGTGTTCCCCACCAAGCTTAAATCTGTCCTGCCCAGGCCACATCTGCCCATGTCATCTGCTGTCCTCCATCCAGTTCACCTGCCATCCTCCGTGCCTTCTGGCTCCATCACAATTCGTCACACCATACTACAGCACCACGCCGCTTTCCTGCCCCCACAACCCCCTATATATCCCCAGGTAGTGCCTGTTTCTCGACTCCCTCTGGGGCCGGAGATGTGTCCTACCGCAGGACCTCCGTTTGTGACCCCTTCGCAGGTACCGGTGGTGGCGCCCCCTAGCATTCACCCGATGACTGTGACGTTTCACGCCCTGCCACGCCCTGCAGTGTTTTCGCCCATGTTGCCCCCTCATTCTGCTGTCATTCCCCTGCGGCCTCTCTTCTAGCTCTACAGGTATTTCTGTATGTCACACAATGTATTTTATACTGCAGTAGCGAGACATCATCTGCAGCGCTGCTCCCTTAGTTAGAATTTTGAGATACAAAAGAGTATGTTTTTTGCCGCTTGGAAAGGATACTGTTTCTGTGCCATGTTGTCAGTAGAGATTCTTGCAGAAAAGAATTGCACAACACTTTTATTAGGAAATATATAACTCACCTACCTGATTAATTCTTATATGTTTTATTTGGATTTGTTGTTGGTAAGATTTTAACAGATTTTGATCACCTCAAAGAAAGTTGTTTTATCCAATCAAGGGCAGCATGGTCATGGACAAGAAATAATATATATACAGACAAAATAGAATATTTGATGGTTGCTATTTGCAATCTGTAGTGATAGAAAGTCCTAAAGGGTCAAAGTAAACCTGCTGAGAATTTATGTAACACAGGCATTCATCATGTGTGACAGCATTTAAAATGAATCACACTGGCACTACTGTACGATAATAATTACTTTAAATATAATGTTGCTGTGCCTGTTAAAGGCTAGCAGAATGCAGCAAAATAGCGCTATGCACCATGTGCTACGACAGCACCGTGTTGAACACATCCATAGTGCTCATTTATATGAGTAGTTTTTATGCAAATCAAAAAGCCCATAGCATGTAATGGGGAAACTGAATGCGACTGTGAAAGCTGAACTGATATGGGTAAATTATATTTCTTATTTTGTTAACTATGAGCAGTGTCAACCTCAGCGCAGCGAATAAACAAACAGAATGACAGTCAAGTTCAAACTACAGAATGTGTCACGTGTGGTTTAATATGTACTTCAAATTGTAGATCTCACATGCTGTTGACTACAATATTTGAAAAGAAGCACAAAAATGACCAAGTGCAAATCCATGCGTGGATGTTTCCTGTATCCCTCATATTATAACCTGCTTGAATTAGGAGAACATACAGTAGGCTAGATCTATCTGAAAACATCTGTAGGACATAGAGTACCCTGCCCTGAATTTTATTTTTCATGAGAGTTTTTTTTTTTGCCCTGTTATTTATATTATCCTGTTTGTAAATCTAAATGGTTTACATAACCTAGAATGATCCAGTGGAGTCAGATTTAACATTGACAATGTTTCAAAGTAAGTACTTACAACTAAAGCAATTCTTCTTATAAATTCATTAATATTATTGGTTTGATTTACATATTACACATGGAAAAAACATTACAAGGCATGGTAATGAAATGCTGGTAATATGATAAATTCTAACAAATATTAGATGAAATTTATTGAAATCCTGCTTTGGGGTAACTCCAAAACAGAAGTATGGTTTTGTTAGCAAAGGATTCAATTTCTTCTGCTTGCATCAGATGAAAGAGGCTAAACTCAAGAAGGATTCATTTACTTATTTAAAATAATAACTACTAAGATACTTCAATCCAAAAGCAATTCTAGCTAGTTAGAGAAGAACATAAGTAATTCTGTGTCTTTTGAATTTTCAGAATCCTTTCATTTTCAAAGGAAATGTGTTAAACTGGAATTAATGACTTAGCTTAATTGATTTTACAAATAGCCATATGGAAGGTAGACTGTACTTAATTCTTGATAATTATGCTACCATATGTTTTTAAGCATCTTTTTATTTAAAAAAGAAAAATTATTAAATACAAAGCTGTACAATGGTATTGCACCACTGCTAATGAACACGAATTGGAAATCAAGGTTTTAAATAAAACAATAACTATAATACATATGAACTGTATTCAATGCTTAATGATTAAAACCAGATCCAGTCTGAAAGACAGTGACATTTAAAATAAATAAATCTATTAATGTGAAGTAGATATATTCGATTACAAATGTCCCATTTCTGCAGAACTACATTCACATGCAGTCAATTGTTTTCTGAATATCCTAAAAGCATGTAATTTCATTACAAATGCATATGCGTGGTATATGAAAATAAAAGACAAAAAGTGATACGGAGTCATTCAGAAGTGGTGTAGAGAAAGAGAGAATGGTGTTTTGTAAAATCCTGAATACCGCCAGATTGCCCCTTCTTAGTCGATCTTATGTCTTAGCCTTCTTATGTCGATTCTTTTGTTTTTTCCCTGCAGTCGAAAAAACATGCTTTTGAAAACTGTATATGCTGTAAATCAGTACTATTTATAAATCATGTAATATGTAATGTACATGTACATATGTTTTATGTTTTTATTGTGCCAGGTACTCTGTATGTATGAATTATTTAGATAAGATAAAACAACTATGTTTTTTACGCCACTTTGCCAAATGAATGATGCTGAAGTACTATGTAATAAAACAAAGAAACGAGCGTGTGCTTTCATGTGTGCTTTCAACAGCTTTTGGGTTCACCACACACTCAGGTGAAAAAGTCCACAGTATATGGCTACAAACACACTAGAAATGAATGCTTTTTGAAGCCTGGGAAAATCCAGGGTTTTTGTTACAGCTAGGAAAGAACTGTTGAATATTTAATCTTAAGGTCTCGCACAAGCAATGCAGAGGTTATTGAGGGAGACAGCTGTGGTCATTTTCTAGCAACTTTGAGGCAGTGCTTGCCAGACCATCGGAAGCTTGAGCTTCTACTACGCGTGGCTTAAAATTCGGCAGCTTCCTGCAGCAGTGCTAATGCCCTCACCTCTCTGTGAGAGTGACATCATTATGCAGAATTATTCTGCCATCCTGTATGAGACTGATTAGCTCAGATGTTCCGCTGTTATTTCCCCTCCAGTCCTTGAGTCACATCTCTCCGAGGCTGCTCTGTTGTTAGACAGCATTACCTTCTTTCTGCTCCACTACAATTGCAGGCTCTCTGAGCCGTTTTGTGCGCCGACCTTCTTTATACAGAATGGCAATCTGTAGATTTCCTCGTACTTTATGACTCATAGGCCCAGTCACAGCACTCCCTTGTGCCATTTTGTTTCCCTGGAACGGATGCGTACGATTTCTGCACCCGCTACCTCTATCCCACAGAGCTAAAACATGGTCTTCCTGCTGTCCGCACTACTGCTGGGCGCCGTGTTTAATCACCTCTCCCTGAACCTGGACAACCCGGATGATGACTACCGGGCTCATGTCCTTGTGAGAAATGAGGCAAACAACTAACGTCCATACTTATTTCCTTGTACATACATTGACATGCAGCATTTGCATAAAGCCTTTGTATATAAAAGCGCCAAATTGCAACATTTTGCGAGTTTGAACGTTTTGTTTCCTCTGAGCGTATCTTGCCTGCAGACTTATGGACCATCTCTTTACAAACACCCACGTACAGCACTGCCTCGCACAGCCAGAATAATGCAGGGATAAACAAATGCCTAGCTACCCTTAGACAAAAGCATTCTCTGCAATCTGAGCATTGTACCGGCCTAATCAGGGCTTCGTATTCATCAGAATCGGAGCATTATCTTAGTCATCTTGTTTGTTTGTTGATCACAGTCTCACGTTCCGAGGATGGATTCTATATTGGGGATGCAATTAAGAATCCAGGCATCTCATTTGTGCCGTCTCGTTATCCTTTTTGTTTGTTGCCTTTCTTTTTATTTTCCTCACAAGGTCAGGGAATACACAAGAGAGTGATGCAGGAAACTGCAAAACACACAGACAACGCGCAGGACTGTCAAGCTGTTAAATAAAGTTTAATTAACGCTTCCATTCTCTTAGAGCGGGTTTTTTATTTCTAAACGAAGATGAGCTCCTGGATAATTTCACCCTCATTATTATAGAATGAAAGGAAAGTCTGTGTGGCTTCAAATGGCGAGAGAAGCATCTGAATTAGGGACTGTAAACGATTAAACTGGCTTCGGCTTTTATTACGTACCGTCTGTAATGTGTATTAAAATCTCAACTTTGTACCTTTTCTTCATAGGCACTGCCTGGCTCCTGTTACAGAGAATCCCGCAGTAAGTCAAAGAAATTGTCAAGAAAGTTATTGCTAACCTCAATAAGAGCGAATCTGACAGTAGCAAGCTTACACATTTCATTGCCTGAAGTCTCTGCATGAAATATTAATAGCATATAAAGAAATATCAAATACTATAAACATCTAAACACATTCAAGAATCAGTGTTGCATGGCTAATGAATATGAAAGCAATAAGCCATGTTAGGCCATTCGTTTTATTACAGAAGACGTGTTCTTAGACAGCACATGAACTAGAGTGCATAAAAGTCCTTTACCCGTGTTAAATCACTGTAATGCACTGACTCAAGTGACAAGAGTTGCATTTATGATTAGTAATTACTGAAATAAACAGTTTTTCCACCATGTAGTTGATTACAGTAGCAGTAGGTGGTTTCAAACTGCCTAGCAATTTAAACAGCAATATACAGCACCAGAGGCAGGGATTGTAGAGTACATGTATAGCATGGCATATATAAATATTCGTTAACATGAGGTCTGTGAAAATGTTTTCTCAATCAGAATTTAGTATTCGGTTCAAGTAAGCTTATAATTATCAGATGTAGAATCAGATCACAGGATCCTGAAGTGAATCTGTAGCTTTTTATGATTTGTTAGGAAGAAACATATATTCATTCTTTTCTGTTTATTAGCTTGAATAGACTTTAACTTCAGATTAGTTTTTTAACTAGTCCCAGCAGGCTCACATCATAATATGTCGATATTTGATACAATTTTGATCGGGTAACCAACATTCAGTGTCAACATCTAATGTCGATGTTAATTTGAGACATTTGCTGACATTGACATTTGTTGTTTTTAAGTTTTGTAAGCAAAATCCAACATTAAGTCAACGTCAAATTGTCAACAAAACCATTCTTGAATGTCAACCAAAGTGCAACGTCTGTCTACTGATGACATTATACTGACGTCCTGTGCCAGCTGTCAAATTGTTAGTAAATATTGCTGTGTCCAAATTTACATACATTTACAGTAAGTTTGAGATCTGTAAAAAAATATATTTTTAGAATGTCAGAAAAAAAATGGCACACAGCAATCAGTCATTGTATATCATATTGCCAATAATTCCCATAAAATGTGCATGCAGACCATGATTGTATAGATGGTGTATGTATAATGATCTGATGTGTGACCAGATCAGCAGGGCTTAGGCTTTAATGCTATATCAGTTTCCTATAGTTCAAACTGTTACTAACTATGGCTCTTTTTGAATTTCTTCATGCACTGAATTTATAACTTACTTTTCAGTCATTTACAAACTACATTATGTAGTCATAAAGGTGTGTGGTGTGTATTCTACATCTGCCATGCTGCCATTGTCTGTGTGTTCTTAGGACCACTGGCACATGAAGCACCTCCACCGCCCTTGTAGTGCTGATGAAATACCTCAAATGAGGTGGTATCAGCCAGGTATCATCTGTATACTGTATCGTGAATACTGAGTGCACTTTCTATGCATACTGCATAGCAGGCAATGTATTATGCTGTTTCAGTCACATGAGAACTGTGGATATCTCCCCTGTGAGGGGAAAGAAGGTCACAGAGTCTTAACACTCTGAATGCTTTGTGATGGCTATGAATTGCCTTGTTGCTCTCATGACACAGGCTATCTTCATACTGGCCCCAATGACTGTCCCCTTAGATCACTTTATTGATCCTGCTGTCACTGATCTTAATGCACTGCACTGCTTCTGAGATGATTTCTGCCAAAATAGGGGTCAGCGGCTAGTAATTTCACTAAGCTTTTCAATAGAGATGTCTCAACCTAATAGGACAATATTATATTGCATATACTATTATATAGTTTAGGGTCTGTTTTTTTTTAGTTTGCTTTAATTATTTGATCAAAACTACAGTTAAACCAGTATTGAGAGGTGCTTAAGAAATGCGTATTATTATCAATATTGAAAACAGCTAATATTTTAAGGAAACCTTGTTACTTTTTTCAGTAGATTCTCATTTATAGAATGTTCAAAAGAGCAAGAAATATTTTATAACGAAGTCACTTTTACTCACTTTTGATAAATTCATTGTTGCCTTGGTGAAGGCAGTTTAATAATCAAAGTATTTTACTAAATGAAGAGACATACTGAATTGCCATTAATGGATAGTCATCTATATTGCATTAGTTGGATTTCAATAACATCACTTTAATGCATTTTGAGTGCTGAAATCTTCACCAAACCCTTTAGATTGCCCATGGTTATCAGAAAATCATAGAGAGATGTGGTTTTGATCTGATTTTTTTTTTTTTAAAGCTATATTTAACAATCAAGTGCCTATGCTGGCCTATATATTTTCATTTGTTTGTTTGTATGTTTGTTTAAAATACATTTTCACAGTACTGTTACATTTACAAATTGATTTCTGTTTTTCTTTTTGGGTTTTTTTTGGCAGTGCTGTATCTATATTTGTGGGTTATTTCCACAGGAAAAAAAAGTTAAATGCTCCATTTGAGTAAATTTCACCAAAAATACGTTCTCTTGTACATGTGTGCGAGGAACATGCATGTCCATTAATTTTTAGATCACAGACAATTTGCATTATTAAGATAATTTAAGTTTTTCACATTGATAACCTGATATCACTTGCTAAGGACACAGTGGTATGGCAGTTGGTCCTAACAGTACTTTAGGCTATCTTTAATTAAATGCCAGAATAATGCCCAACTGTGAGGGGAAATATGTGAGCATCCTTAAAATAGTGTTGCCTTAAGTAATACTATGCTTCATTTACAAATGTGCCATTGACTGGCTTTGGCAGTAAATCTTGTGAATGTTCAAGGGCTGTTAAATAGCATTTTTCTCTACTTAAAACCATGTAGCATAATAATAAAAAAATAAATAAATAAATAATACAGCCATGTTAGCCCCTCTGATGCATTTATGTAGCATGAGAATAAAAATAAAAAACAACAAATTGCAGATATGTGCTTATATATGCACATAACTCAAGAATATTTTTATGACAAGATTACCAAAAATAACTGCATATAAGGATAATTATTTAAACTGCAATTATACCAATGTGATGTCCTGTCATTTGAGGTTCTCATAATTAGAAGTAATTACGTGGGTATCTGACAGTTACTCAAATTGCAATATGCTTAAAATAATGCTTTCAGAATGCATTGCTTTTGTATATTGAAAAACATCATGCAAGCAAACTGAAAACCATTGTTGCCTTGGTGAAGTGCAAGTCAAACGGCCATGTTAAATGAGCCACTGTGAACAACATGCAATGTTCTTTTAGAGAACCACAACATGCAAATTTCTCCCAACCATGCCAGAGCAGCACACAACAGCTTCACAAAAAAGGCATTTAACCTTTGCCCTCGCAACTGCCACGTAAAAAAAAAAAAGACTGCTTCTTGGGGCTTCGGTGTATTCACTCAGTGGACCAAGATCAAGCGTTGTTCACCATTGTATGATGAGGGAAAGGGCAAGAGGTAGCTATTAACTGGGGATTGGCTGTTATCTCCTTCCCCTGCAAAACAGGCTCAGCGAGAATGGAAGTGGCTGAATGTGTATGTCATAAACTGAGGCTCAGAGAGGACTGAATATGCTTAATGTCCTCTAATAGGGCCAATTCAACATAATGGAGACATTCCTACGGATTGACATCCATTTCCTTTATTGTCTTATATGGGAAATAGGCTCTCGCTGACTGTAAATCATGTACTATAATATGATGAAAATCACAAGCACCACATCAAGGGAAATTCATATGGACTGCAAACAAGGCATCATGCCTTTGCAGATGCCTTTTGAAAGGGAACCAGTGACTGTCCCCCCTCAAATGTCTAGACAAGAAAAAAATAACCAAAACATAATTTTCATATAAGATTAAAGCTGCAATTCAGCAAAAAGGTAAATTGTCAATGATATAGTGATTGATGAAGCACAATTTACACAGAAGTCACTTTAAAAACTCTTGAAACAAACTTGAACCCGATGGGAAATCTGCATGTGGAAACGTTTAAACCTCAGGCAAAATTTCAGATCATAGATTCCTACTGAAATTTAGTATATGGAATCTCTCACAATTACGAGTTTCTCATTAATCTGACTTTTTTTCTTGAAATTGCAAGTTTATATATCCCAATTGCACTTTATAAACACTGAACTGAGAGTTAACATCTCGCAAATCTGATTATGAGTTTGTATCTCATGATAGTGAGAACTTTGAATTGTGATATATAAGCTCAGAAAGAATTGTGTGTTTATATACTGTATTCGTATTCTGGTGGAAATAAGCTTCCATTGAAATTACTGGATATCACTCACAAGAAGTTCCCAAACAATAAGAAATGTGATCATGTTTTTGGTTATTGTGCAGATGCAGCTTAAATAAAGATACACTTGGCACAAAATATGAGTGTGTCACATGGGGCCCCTTCAGTTTGAACAGGAATGATGTTTCTGACTGAAATGATCTTGAATCTTACTGTGGAGTAATGTTACCTTACAGCGTGGGGACATATTGATTTCCAGGTCATGAGGAGGTCTCGGCGTTCCCTCAAGAGAACAGCTGTCATCAGATGTTCTACATGAATGACTGGTGCAGCATCCGTCGCATTCTGAACAAACACAACACACGTTAAAGGGACAGTTCACCCAAAAATTTTAATTCTGTCATCCTTTACTCATTTTGTTTCAAACCAATGGCTTTTTCTTCTTTAAAAACATGTCGGAAGATATTTGAAGGTCTTTTCAGCTGATTTTGTCCAAAACAATAAAAAACTGGTTTGAAACGACATATTTTGAACAAACCGTCCCTTTAATGGTCAGGTATTTCACATGAATCCCTTCCAGCACATTGTTGAAAGACAGCAAAATGTCGAGGCCATCCAAAAAAACACAACAAAAAAAATGTTGTGCTTTAAAATATCCTTTCTTCCATTTATAACTAAATCCTTTAATGGTGCCTTTCAGTAAACTCCTGATCTATTTCAGCTCTCTGTTTCACAAAAGTACTTTGATCTAAATAGTCTAAGATAAGCCTGTGTATCTGTTTTGAGGTAATGCGTAATGGAAGCAGGTACAAGTGACAGGTGCAGATTTGCAGTATCACAAAATCAACAGTATGACTCAGGCTTTCTCGCTCTGCTTGTCCTGCTAATGGCCTTCATTTTGGTCCAATTGCTCCTGACAGCTGCAGAGATAAAAATGCTGTTGCTACTCTATAACATAAAGTTTTATGATAGATTTTCACTCAAGGGTCATTTTTTTGAAAGCAAGCAACTCTCAGAATGGCAATGAATGAGTGGTCTGAACAATATATCACGAATCATGCATTCATAAATGAACAATTAACTCCATCAACGCTGACATGGTTGCTTCAGGAAGATCAGCTGAAATGTGTCTATCATTATGCTTCAGCTGAGTGAGCAATCATAATTGGCAAGCGGTGATTCCCGCTTGCTCATTGTCCATTCAGTCGACTAATAACAGAGCTTAGCATAAATGACTGCAGTGCAAGTGGTTGGCTAGATTAAGCAGAAATGTGCTATGATTGAGCGTGACCCAAGTGTGAGAGAGAGTGAGTTTTGAGCGTGTGTGTTGGGAGCTCCTCTAACACACTTTTGTGCCATGAGCTCTCCAAGTATTTAATTGCGTTTAATTAATTGTTGGGGGAAAAACAAGCACTCAGAAACCTTGACCCCATCGCCCCAGGGAGGAAAGTCCTAGCCGGAAAGTGTCCTGCTATCAGGACGGCTCAGATAAAAGTAATTATGTGGAATTATCCAGAAATCGATGATGGAAAAATCAACAGTGTGTTTAAGGAAGCTGAGTAGGTAAAGCCTGGCCTGAGCACTGAGTACTTGTGTTTCAGTCTGACTGCAGCAAACATGTAATGAATATTCAGAGAACTCCCTTCACTGACATTACCAGTTATTTTGTCTACATTTGTTGTTGTTGTTACAGAAGAGTGGATGCGCATGCGCAGAGAAACCACAAAGTAGCAGCATTTTGAATCTGTGTTATCAAAGGAAAGGTTTGGTTGAATCTGTAAATGAATCATTCAGAATTTCTGTGTCTGAAATTACATAATGTCTGAAGAGCCTGACCTCCAACAAAAAACGACTCTATAGGTCGTTTGTGCAAGTACCTTATTACGAGATATATTTACTTTTTAGAGGTACGCGCCCTCTAGCAGGCGTAAAAATAATGACAGTGTCGTATTGCGTCTTTCGTCATGAAATGACATATGACTGTGATTATCAATCAAAATGCGTGTTTTGTTTAAATGCAGTGTGTAGAGTTTTTACAGTGACCTCACGGTGATTAAAACATATTTTGCTAGGTTTAATTTGTACGAATGACCATACTAACCCACCCCTATACCCGTTACAAAAATTGTGCAAAATTATGATTTACAGGTATATGATAATGGGTTTTATGAGCCCATGCATTCTCTGGGTTTGAACCCATGATCACATGATCACGTGCATCTCTCTACGACCTGAGCTACAGTACTCTATATTCACTGTTTTTGCCTAATAAATAGTAGGGAAGTATGCTTATTCAGATGCAGCTACCAATCTGTTGAGTGAATGAGTCAAAGAGAAATAAAAATACCATAATAACATTGGCTAGTATTCTTACTATTTCTGTCATATTAAATTAGCAAGATCAGTCAGCAATTTTTTTATTTTTTTTTAAATTTTGAATGTCAGGGGCAGCTGTCACTTCAGTGAACCTCCTCGCCACATTGCACCTCTGCAGATACATCAGTGTCAGGCTCTGGTCATTTTATGATTTCAATATTTTACATCCTTATGTTAATATTTCCTGTGTCACAACTATTGTCAACACCATCTTCCAATTTCGGAGCCAATTATTTGAAATGCTTAATTTTTTTGTTCTCCTGAAGCAGGTTCCATTAGCATAGCATCAACAGAGAAAACAAAATAGTACATAGAACAGAAAATAGTACAGAACTCCATTTGTTTTGCCAAATTTGTCAACACTATAAGACTGGCTTATGACGTAGTTGACATTCACCGTGAAGTCACATACATACATACATACACACACACACACACACACACATATATATATAGTGATTTTCAGGTTACTTTTAATTATATTAAATTTAAAATGGTGTTGAATTTTTCTAATAATATATATTAAACAGAATACATTGTTTTTGTGGATTGATAGGCATCACTTCTAGCAGAGTTACGGTTGAGGGAACATAAGGCTGAGGGAACACATGACACTGGATAAAAAATATCTATACATAATACAGTTTGTTTGTATTATGATCATATGTGTTCTGATAATTTTTGAATCATTTGTTAAGAGGTTTACATGTGAATATTACGATCCTGGTGAATGTAAATGGATAGAGGTAACAACTAATTGATTTATTTGTTCATATATAATATATACTAATAATGTTTTGAAATGTTACCTTGTTACCATCACAGATTCACAGCAGACATACTTTTACTGCATTTGATTTAATGCAGTAATTGACTGATTTAAGGTTTTGATAGTTAACTACTAATTCAGGTTTCCATCATCACATCAGATGTGTCAACTGTCATTGTTGAGAAATTGTTGGTCACATGTGAAAATGTATCTGTCTGCTAACATGAGAATGTGTTTTGAAATGATTGCTTGCCTGCAAAACAAATGATGGCAAGGTGAAAAGCACATTTTGAGAAAAACAAGAAAAGTTGAGAAGTTGAATAATAGCATAGCTTAGTACATGTAAAATACAAAAATGTAGTTTCATTTGTCTGAGTACAAGGTTTTATTTTTTCAATATTGCACCCTGTTTTGTCCCACTTCTCAAGAATCAGTGATTTCATTTAAAGTCATTCAAAGTCAAGTTACATTCTGCTTAATTTCTTCTGACCATCTGTTGTCCAAGACTTGGATGATTATGTATAAAGACACAAAATGGCAACTGGCCACTGTATTTGTGAAACCCCTCTAAAATATAAAATGTTGATTGTGATGTATAATCTACAGTCCAGTAGACTTTATGGAGACATGTACACAGCAGTGCATATTAAGTGTACCATGTGGGACATGGCCATGCACTCACTTCTTGGTGAATGAAAATGAAATGTTACATAGATAACATTTTGTATTTTTGTGCTTGAACATTGTAGAATTTGCACAGATCACAGTAATGCTCTCACGGATTGCTCTGCAGCAGTAGATAAGGCTTTAGCAAATTGCACTTGAAGGGTGTCACTTGAGGTGTTGAGCCCTAATCAGTGGGGAGTTCTCAGTGCAAATCCAGCATTATGACTGGGCTTCTCCTAGACCCAGTGCACTGTGACAGAGTAATCTCAGCTTTTAGAAACACTGCAGACATGGCCATATTTTTAGGATTTGCCAATATCAGTATGACCTAATTGCTATGGAAACCACTAACTGAGACGGTGATTCTCACATGCTTTCCAAACTGTTTTTTTATTTCAGTTGTAATCAAATCTGACACAGACTGAATGGCACTGTCACATTAACTGTGATGCATATCAAATCTCTTTTTCTCCTTTTCAGTTAACAGTTTTTTTTAACTGTTTTTTGTTTATTCAGTTTGACTTGTACACTGTCCAATAAATGGCAACCTTCACTGGTTAGCAACAGTTAGAATGACATGAGAAAAAAGAATAATGTGTGAACTATCCCTTTTAAAGATGACTTTTTAGAATCTGTTTAAGATCTTTTTGCTCTATCACATGCTTATTATTGAGGTAGGTGAATCTAAGTGTTTCAGTCCTAGTGCTGGATGAAATGTTCCAAAAAAGAGCAAGTCATGCCCTTGTGTTCAGTTTGTGTTCTATTCTTTTCTTTTCCCTGATGTATTGCTGAAGGTCAGTACTGATGGTCAGTTGGAGACAAGGGCCAGATGAAGCCTGCATATGCTCCCCAGGCCTCTCAATATTACACAATTATTTATTCTTCATCTTAATGTTCGTATTTTACAAATAGTGGCAGTCTACAGCATAATAGCAATTTCACACAATCTCTGCCATCTCCATATGGTAGCTAATGGTCTAACAATCAGATTAGGCGAGATAGAGATAGACGATTCAAGAAGCCATTGTTATTGTCTAATGGTGTAATCAGTATAATGCTGGGAGAGGATGATGCTTCTCTATTGTAGTTCAAGGTTGTATACTAGTAGATAAGTAAATCTGAATTGTTTTGACTTCCTTCCGTGCTTTGTTCAAGAGAGGTTAGATGTGTTATGCTTGCGGATGATCTAATTGAATCATGGCTGACAGTTATGCTCCTGTATGTTATAATATGTTGGATGAAATATTTCTCCATTTATAGATAAGATGTCCTGATACTGGTCACCCTGGAGTCTCTCATATTTCCTCTCAGAGGCAAAAGTGCACGGCCCCAAGAATGAAAAATGGCCCGCCATCTGCGTCATTAAAAATTACCACTCTTATCCCTGAATGTCATACACCAATGGACCTATAATGGCAAATCAGCGCGCTACATTTTCATTAACGCAATAAAAATCGGAGATCAACTTCAAACTATTACCCATTCCATGTGGCAATCTCCTCCCCATCTCTATTTAAATGGGCAAGGTTATTAGAATTGGTAATTGCATCGAGCACATTACGCCACGTTAATGCAGTTCAATAGGTACTGTAATTGTTTGCTTGCAGGCACTGAAAGAGAAACCAAACACTTGAGACAGATCAGCTGAGAAGAGAATTAGAGAGTATTGTTCAATGCATCTTAATATTACAATTGCCGCAACGCCAGGCGCTTGAGTCCTCGCGGTGCTTCCCTCCCCCCCGCAACACCCAGTCTATTTGCCGAGATCACACAGACAGCCTCTATTATGGAAATGTCGGCTCAGAGCGGCGTGTTTCTCCAGTCTGCTTGGGCCCAGCTCTGCCATGCCCTGAAGATGGAACTCTCTCTATTCACTGACCATAAAGACCAAGCTACTGTTCACTGCACACCGCTCAGGCTCTGGGGCAAAACACAGACCAATTCCCAACTCACATTTTCCAAGGTGTTGAATCTTCCCTTATAGGGATTCACATGATTTCACATTTCTAGGTGATTGGATGGATGCATGGCAAGCCCCCGGTGCATGACTCTCATCAAGCTAATGCATGGAAAAAGACCACCAGAGAGGCTCAGAGCATGCATTGTGAATGCTGACCGATTGTACAGACCACACATCTCTCCAATACTCAGGTTGTACACATGAGCATCTGCGGTGATGTCTGAAAAAGGTTGCACTTCCCTCAAGAGCCCGAGTTAAAAGAGCCAGATAACAAGCAACTGCACCCACTCAAAAATTGCACTTGATTTTTTTTCTTTTTCCTTTACCCTAGAGAAAGAGGCCCAGTTACTGAGAGCGACTTTTTAATTTAAACATTCTGACTTTCCAAGCCCAGGGCCGCTTTGATCTATTTCTGATTTGTTCTTCCTTTTCAGGCCTGCATGTATGAGAATGGCCACTGGACACAAAAAAAGCTCATTTAATTCAGAGAGACCACAATACAGCAAGATATCATGACTAATAATGCCTGTTTCTATATCCATAGCATGATTTACACAAGTAGGACATGCTTTGTGATCAACATGCTTTTTACTAGAACAATGTTTCTATCAGTCAGTCATTTTTCTGATTTCCGGGTAAAGTTGGGATAGGGTTAGGATTTTTGACATCTTTTCCCAGAAACAAAAAAACTTATTCCAAGAACATGCCCTACTTGTCTAAATCGCATTGTGCCTCAATGGGTCCATATTCACAAAACATCTTAAGGCTAAAGGTAGCTCATAACTTGCTGATTTAGGAGAAAATATTAAAAAGAATGGGTGTGTAAAATTTAGGAAAATCTAAAAGAAACAAAACCCTGAAGCATTTCAGTGCTAAAACTAGCTCCTAAATCTGTGAAATGTTAGGAGTAGTGAAGAAGACTTTAAGTCACTAAGACCAAACCACAAACTTTCCTAAAATGGCTGTTGCTGGCATTTTGGTTTTGGCGTTTACCAACACCAGATTTTCCTTTGATTGTATTCTTGTTTTCATTAACCAGTTGGACAAGAAGTAGCTAACAGCTGTTCTTGCATCCAGTTTGGTTTCCTTTTTTACGTTTGCATGTCTTGATATCAGCCATGATTATTTTTCTCTGTTAATTAAAAGGCTGTTTATATGCATATCTGCTAATTGTTTGTGTGAAGCATACATGTAAGAGGCTGACAAATAGCTGAACATATACTTGTTTAATTAGTGACACTTAGTCTGCGTTTTACACTTATTTAACTTTTTTTTTTTTTTTTTTGCGAATATAGCAACATAACATGGCACTCTGCAATATTTCTATAAATAAATCCCTTTCAGCCAATCACTGTGTGAATAGTGAAAAATTTGTCTCAGCAGCTTGTGAATAGGTTTTGAGAGAAAACTCTAGCTAAAAACCTACTACCATTTAGGAGAACTCTTAGTGGTAAGATAAAATGTTTTGTGAACATGGTCCTAATTTTAGGTAACTGCATTGAAAATCCATTTAGATTGTCCAACAACTCAGGTATTGATCTCTGATGAAAACAATAGTTGCATGACCTTTTAAAGGGGTCATGAACAGAGAAATCAAAATCTTTGGATATATACAAGGTTATTGTGCTATAAAAACATTCTGCAAGTTTCAGAATTCAAAACATTTTCATTAGTTTAAAAACAGCTTATTTATTGAAGCCAATCCTCCAAAATGACAGCTTGTGGAATATGTGAACTGTATATTATAATATTGTGTATATTCATATTTATAATATTGTGAACTTTATTTTTTAATGAAGACTGTGTCAGTAAGACTTGGTACACTTTATGTTACCGTGGATTCATTTACAAACAAGGCACAATTCAAGGCAGGATTTTCAGAAAGACTGAAACTAAAAGACGATGCTATACCAGCTATATTGTTTTCATACTGTTTTCATTACATGATTAATATAGCTTTGTTTGTTATTACTGTGACGAGCATCCCAAGGAATCATCAGCGTCGCCCTGGAAACAGATGAGAAACAACTGCCCTGCCTCGTCACCGGCCGATCGGTCACAGCTGCAGCTCATCAGGCCCCGGCTACATAAGCTGCGTGTGCAGCCACAGAGGGTGAGAACCTTCTCCATGAGAGCACACACTAACGTTTCCTCTCCTTCTGCCCTCAGACAGCAGCCCGTGACCAACTGACCTCACCCTCACAGGAAGACTTTTCTCACCCGCACCAGGAAGAACCCACGAGCACTATTGTGAATAAAATCCACCCTCCGGGGCTTCCACTGCATATCCTTGTCATGTGATTCTTCTCCCTGCTACATCTGGTGGAGAATGTGGGCACTATTTTTTTTTTTTCCTGTGTCTCCCGGTTTCCTGAACAGGCGTGCTCTCCTCCCCAACCATGGAAGACGTCTTTCAATGGCTAGTAGAGGTTAGCATCCGCCTGCAACGAATTGCTAAGCACTTGGCAACTCATCAAGGGGAAACAGAACAGGAAGTGGCAGCGCTCCAGGCTGCTCTCGCAGCTGCATAACGCGTACCACTACCAGATCCCTGCGCCCAAGCAACCAAACTGCTTCCCAAGCTGAAGGGCCATGATGACATTCAGGCGTTTCTACAGATGTTCGAAATGACCGCAATCGGGGAAATGATTGGGCATGCGTGCTGGTACCGCTGTTAAGCGGTGAAGCCCAACGGGCTTACTTCTTGCTTCCCGCAGGGGCTGTTGATAATTATGATGAAGTGAAGAAGGAAATCTTAACCCGCATGGGCTGTCCCCTATTTGAGCTGCTCAATATGTTTTGACTGGGAATATAGAGTCTGGTGGCCAGCCCATGCCCAGGCCGCCAAATTACTGAGGCTCGCTCAGCATTGGTTGCTGGAGGGGAACCCTACAGCTGAGCAGGTGGTGGAGCGTATTGTCGTGGATCGACTGCTGCAAGCGCTGCCCCGAAACTTTCGCCAGGCTGTGGGAATGCAGAACCCCAAGACGGTTTATGAGCTCGTGGAGGCCATCGAGCAGGCGGATGCTGCCTACCACCGGGAGGCTGGGAAGAGAGCGCCGCCGTTCCCCCAGGGGGTGGTCCAGGAGTGACGTGCGCCGGAGGGCACCCCGCGACTAGTAGGCAGACTGGCGGCTCCCTCTCCATGCAATGAGCCCATGCCAACAGAGGTCCCCCTTCCAACCACCCGGATGTGGCTGGCAGGCTGCAGCATGCACAATGATCTACCTGTTGGGGCACCATCCACGGAGGATCAGATTAATGGGAAGCTGTATCGAGCCATCCTCGACTCTGGTAGTGCGGTCAACCTGGTCCAGTCCAGCCTCCTGGCCCCATGACTGGAATCCAAGACCTCGCTGCCCATTACCTGTATACACGGTGACACACGACAAGTACCTACCTGCAGGGTGACCATTTCAGCGGCCACTGGCACCTGGCCGGTGGAGGTGGGATTGATAAAGTGTCTTCCAGTGCCAGTTCTGCTGGGAAGGGACTGGCCAGGGTTCGACTGCCTACTCACCTCCGCGACGCAGCCTGCCAGTCCCAGAGGGAGCCGCCTGACAGCGGGTGAGATGGTGAGCATGATTTAACACTACCACAAAACACTAACCTTTTCTTTGATGTCTTCCAGCAGGTGACGGGAGGGGGCTCTTTCGCAAAAGAACAACGTGAGGACGACAGGCTGAAGCACTGCTGGACCCAAGTCCAGGTCATTGAGGGCAAGGATGCTCAGCCTCCTCTCCCGCACTTTGTTGTAAAGAATGGTCTGCTCTGTCGGCGCCTGTAGCCTCGTGGGCAGTGCGCCGACATATAGCGCCGTTGTGCTTCGGGCGTCGCGAGTTCGTGTCCTGGCTTGCAGACCTTTCCCGATCCCATTCCTCCTCTCTCTCTCTCCCAATTCACTTCCTGTCAACTATGATCTGTCCTATCTAATAAAGGCTAAAAAATGCCAAAAAAATAATCTTTAAAAAAAAGAATGGTCTGCTCTACTGTGTTGCACAGCGACGGGGGAGGAAAAGATGTTTTGTTCCCCAAAAATTTGGTTGTCCCCAATGGAAATGAACACATCCTGGTCATCGTCGACTATGCCACCCGGAACCCAGAAGCAGTTCCCCTCCGCAAAGCCACAGCCAAAGTCATCGCACAGGAGCTGTTTCTGCTGGCCATCCGAGTCGGCATACCAGCAGAGATCCTGACCATTCAAGGTACCCCCTTCATGTTCTGGCTAATGGCTGACAGGCAGTTGAGGACCACAGTATATCATCCACAAACGGATTGCCTCGTAGAAAGGTTTAACCAAACTTTAAAGAAAATGCTAAGATGAGTGGCAGCAGAGGACCGGAAGGACTGGGACCTCATGATCCCCTATGTGCTCTTCGGCATCTGCGAAGCCCCCCAGGCCTCAACAGGTTTCACCCCCTTCAAGCTCCTCTTTGGCCGTCAACCCAGAGGCCTCCTCAATGTGGCTAAGGAAGCCTGGGAGCAGCAGCCTTCAGTCCATCGCTCTGTTTTCAAGCACGTCAAACAAATGACCGTGTCATGCCATTAGTCCGGGAACACATGGTCAAAACGCAGCAGGCCCAACAACGCCACTACAACCAGGCAGCCCAACCACGGGAGTTCCAGCCCAGAGACAGGGTGATGGTCCTGGTGCCCAACTCTGCTTACAAAATCCTGGCGTCCTGGCAAGGCCTATATACAGTGTTGGAAAAAATTGGTCCGGTCACCTATAAAGTTTGTCAGCCTGGGCGAAGGGCCCGAACAATTGTACCACATCAAACTGCAAAAAAGAGATGTGTTGGGGCCAGAGACCAGCTCACGACTCTCACTATCTCCGATCCCCTGGTTGTAGACTTCAACCCCCACCTCTCGGCTGCCCAGAAGCGGGAGCTGCAGCACCTGATCGGTCAGTTCTCCGATGTGTTCTCTGCTCTTCCCGGGCAGACCAACATCATCCAGCACGATATCTGGATGCCACCAGGAGTCATCGCCCATGTTCCTGAGGCTCATCGGCAGGCTATAGAGGAGGAAATACAACAGATGCTGAAGTTAGGGGTAATGAAACCATCACGCAGCCCTATCGTGATGGTCCCAAAACCTGATGGCACCTTCCGCTTCTGCAACGACTTCCAACGACTCAATGAGGTTTCAGAATTCGATGGCTAACCCATGCCTCGGGTAGATGACTTGCTGGACCGGCTGGGAAGGGCACGATACATCTCAACCCTCGACCTCACCAAGGGATACTGGCAGGTAGGGCTGGGTGATATATATCGAACGATATATTATGCGCATCTCGTCAGTAAAGCCGGTTCTTTGATTAGCGGTAAA
>JAUMHE010000056.1:7167941-7190361 GCA_032359235.1 Enteromius mattozi
AAGGTACTGTGCAGATCTTAAATAAACAATGTCAAGATATGATATAGTCCATTATAAATGAAGTAGATTTAATATGGCGTTCACTGTGTGTTATAAATAATCATACTCTTTAAAGTTATAATCACAAATACGTAAATTTTATAATGTATTATAATTGTTTTTATGATTATTCATGAGATGCTATAACACATTATTTTTTTTTTATAATGCATTATGCATTCATTAGAATTCCTTAAGAATACCCTTGGTATGTATGGTATGGAATGTATTAGAAATGTGGGCTTTAGAAGTGCTTTTGTACGTCTTCAAATTTAACAAAAAGTATGAAGCATTATTTAATTCACAAATGTCAATGTCTTGTTTAGACAGTACTTGTAATTTATAAATTAGTTATTTTCATTCTGTATTTAACTGAATGATGGGTTAAGTAAAAGTTTTAGAAAAAACATTTTACAAGAACATTTCTGATTTTCTTTTTCAAAATGTCATGTATAACTTAATGAGTTACTTGCTGTTTGTAATTAGACTATTTGTGAAATATACAAACAATTTATGAATGTAAATTGTTTCAAAATCATACTAAATGCTAGAATAGAAAACACAATTTAAATGAAATAATTCAGAGGATTTTGAAATTCATGAAATATTTGCATGCTAACATTGCCATGCATCTGGCTTGTTTTCTTTTATCTCAACTTTTATCTCACAAGAGAGAAAATAAAAAAGGAAACTCTCACACCATTTCTCTGGTCAGCAGTAAGTTAGTTAGTTAGTCAGCATCTCTGAAACATCTATCTATAACCATGCAGATGTTCCAGTCCCATGAGTTGGCAGGCAGTGAAATTGACCACATGTTCAGGGTCCACACAGTGTCTACGGTGATTAAGTTGTAGCCTCTTAAATGCTTCTTAAATGCTGGACACTGATTTGGAAGTGGTCTATTTTAGAGCTGTCTTAGCCTGACTGAGTTTATGATCAAAATGAAAATGTGTTCATCCACAATGTAGCAATGTAGATTGCAGTTTTATTAATACAATCTTTCTTGATAAATCAACATTATTTTTGACTTATGATGATTGTATCATTTAGCATTATCATTGATATCATTAAAGTGGTCAAAAAATCAATACTGTGGGAGAAATACTCATCAATAAGTCTTTAAAGAGACACTTAAGAAACCCAGATGGGATGTAACAAGAATAGTCATTTAACTATTTATATGTTGCATTTTTGCTATTGAAACAAAAATATTCAAACTTTTGAGAAATGTCATTGTTATGCAGCAAATGCTGTTAAAAAGTATTCTAAAGGCCACACTCTGCAACGTAAGGTTACTCTTGAATGCTAAAAAAAACAATATCCATGTCTTCTCCAAGGCTTGTTTCAGTGTGCTGACCTCAGCAGGTCTGTGTCTGAAGGGACACAAGCTTATTTTTTCACAAGAAATGCTGAGCATATGGTGAGATGATAAGTTCACCTTCTAAATTCATTTTAACACCTTTTGTAAAAATGAAATTAAGTTTGTTTTTGGGGGGATTTTCACATGCACAATACATGAAAAGTATTGTAATATTTGTTAGGATGCCACTGATCTGAATTTGACATTTTAAGTTTGCAGATATTTCTCCAAAGGTTTTAAAAAATGGTTGGTGACAGGTGCTCCGCATAAGCATATTCATAATTTTATGACACCAGCTATTCCATAGAGCATATGGATGTATATTTGTGACCTGCATATGCTCATGTTCAATTATTCCTGTTTAAGAATGCCTCCTCCCACTCAACACAATCAGAGGTGAAAAAGCTACTTCACTTTTCTTTGGCCTAAATGAAGTGATAATAATGTGAGAGCTTGTTATATTTTCTTGAGTGTTAGATTCTGTGGAATGTGTTGTTTTTAACCCAAAGAAATTTGTTTTTGCAGGAAAAAAAGAAGGAAAAAATCCTCAGTGGTTTTGAATGCCCTTTTATTTAGAGCTTTGCAAGATTTTGTAGTATGTGACACCTGGACAACAAAACTAGTCACAGGTATATTTGCAGGGTGTGATTTTCTGTTAGGGATGCATCCCTGCCTCTGCTGAATGCAGTGATTTAACTTTTAGCTACAGATTCGTTTCATGAAGCTCTATTGTGTTCTTACGCTGTATAATTTATTTACAATTTAACTGTGGAAATGAAATCATTATTAATAGGCCTAACGTACTGTGATCATGTTAAATACAGTTTCTGTCATATTTACATTTCATAAAAAGTTTTCAAAAGCATGAGCTACCATTGGTCCGAGGTGGTTACGCAATCGGTGGGTGTGTCCTGAAACTCCACCTTCTTTGATGCGGGATCGCGGAGAGACAAAAGTTTAGCGAAAGCAATTAATTCCTGCAAAGATATTACAACGAAGCTTGTGTGAACGACCCAGAGTTAAAAGCGACGTAGAGAAACATCAGATGCAATTTTCCAAAGCCGTGAAAAGAATGAAAGGTAGCAAGCAAATAAATATTACACCATATTGCTGCTGCCGTTGTCGTTGTTCTTCTTTCAAAGTGAATTAAACAAAGGTACACAATAAATAAATCTTTGTTTTTAATCAAGCGTATAGGCTATGTGCGAGCGTTGCGTCATGTTTACATAAATCTACACCCCACCTCCAGCAGCACGGGGGTGTCAGAATGTTTGGAAACAGTATACTGTCACTCAGCCATTTTGAACTTCTTTTTGCTCTCAAACGAAAAATGAAAAAGAAACTAGGGTTTATACATAATTTCTGTGACAGAGTTCGAGATAAATCCTTTAATATTACTTCTGGAGCTGCCAGTTTTAAATGATTACTAGCAAGCAAACTTTGCAAAAACGGCAGTACTTCTGGTGCACTCAGTGTCCGAAATCCCCACCCTCTACCTAAAAGTGCGCGAATCATTCGCGATACAGCTTTATATACAGAAGAAGTGAGTACAAGGCTTTTTAATGTATCCCTGTAAATCGGCTTTCTTAATAATGTGCTAATTAGCAAGTTTCACGATGCGGCTAATGTAAACAGTCCATCAGAGTGGCTTGGAAGAGAGGGGCGGGGTCAGCAGAGCTCATTAACATTTAAAGGAAAATGTTACAAACCGGCTTGCTTTTTGACAGGGTAAAAAAAAATTCCTGCTGCAGTTTTTTCAAAATTTTTTACACTACCATTGAGAAATTTTAACCAAACTATTTTACAGACTTTAAAGAATCATATCAACTTGTGAAAAATGGACATCCAATAACTCCTTTAAGTAAAGATCATGTTCCATGAAGATAGTTTATCAATTTCATACCACAAATATATCAAAACTTAATTTTTGATTAATAATATGCATTGCTATGAATTTAAACTTTAAAGGCGATTTTTTTACATTTATTTATTTGTATTTATTTATTGATTTGCACCCTCAGATTCCAGATTTTCAAATAGATTCACCTCACCTAACAAACCATTACTTCAATGGAATGCTTATTGTTGTGGTCTGGGGTCACATATTAAGAATATGTTCTGAACAATTAACGAGTTGTTCATATACTAATTCACACTAATACAATTCTACCCAAGTTTTCTGTTTTTCTGGTTGGGTTATGTTGGGAATGTGTTAATTATAAAAAGTTTATTTTAATTATTTAGTTAAGAAAATATTTAAAACACAAAAACATGAACTAATTATCTGATTGTCTAATTTGCCATTAAAACTAACTGTATTAATCACTTGACACATTTTGTGTTGCATAATTTATTCCGTATCATTACAAGCAGTCTTTTTTGTTCACGCTTGCCTTTCCACACATCAAGCTGTCATCACAGACATCAGAGATGTGGTTTTTCCCTCTGTCCTGAATGAATGTGAACAAGATTGGGGCTGCTTTGATAATTCACTTTGTAAAGACATCATTATTATGCATAGAATTGCTGAAAACGTCAAATAATGAGACAGTGACACAATGAATTTGTATGGAGATGTTTTGTGCCAGTCAGAGACTAGAGACTGCTCATTTCGGATTCTTTCTGATGTGTTTTCTGACATAAGATCCTGATGTTTTTGGACATGTCACTAGCTTGTTCTCCACTGTCGTCGGCCTGCCATTTGGTGCACTGCATACCTGGATTGTGAATGGACCAATATGCACACACATTTCTAGAGAATTATTATAGTGAATGAACTGACTGCATAAATAATCTCCCGTTGACCTAAAACAGTTCCTAAATTTGGCTCAGAAACAGAAGGGGCCCTAGTGTATAAATTATATAACTGCTAAACATTAAGAGGGAGAAAGAGAAAATATATTTTATCCTTTGCATTTTAATTCCAATAAAATTATGGCCGTATACATAAATGCTTATTGTGTTATGAACCAAGTGGGTTGTGATAATTTTATAAAGAATTTAATTTGGAGTTACATACATCATTTTCCTACCAGAAATATCAATCTAGGGAATAATGTTTTCATTATTGCTCTTGCCAAAGAGCACTCGACTCTCCCTAGCAGCCTGTCTCAGGGCCCTGACAGCTGTTTGGGAAATAAAATCTATTGTCATTAGCAGAGAATCACCAACTCAGTCCACAGTGTAAGTATCAGAATTAATCATGACATTCCCATATTGGGTGTCATTTGTAATCTAACTCTTCTGTTTTGGTCAGCTCAAAGTAAGACTATTTCAGCATTGTGAAGCAGCTAACTTTGGCATACATGGTCAGACTAGTGATGTACAGAATGGACGTCTCTTGAATAAAGGATGTGGTACTGCGATTTGTGTTTTTGCTGATTATCTCTGGTTAAATCTTAAAGATTCCTCCCCTTATTACTCTCTATGGACTTCCTCCCTTTGATCTCCTCGCGGTTTCGGATTCGTCTCACAGTAGGCTTGTTTTGAAGAAGTTGCTTTGCTAATTCTGACAAATTTTCATAGATGATAGTGGCCTAAGCTGAATTCTTCAAATAGTTGTATAGTTAAGGGTAAAGATGAAATGTAGGCTACCTCAGAAATCCCTTCTTACTTTAATTAATGGTGGGTGGCTGTACGCATCTAAAACCACAAACTTTTTTGACAGAGTTTTATGACATGAAAGCTAAGCTAACTTTGAATCTTTTTCAGAGAGACTTTGAACACTCCAGACACATGCACCCCAACCTATTTTCCCCCACAGGCATAGGGGAAGTATGGAGGCAAGTTTTGAGACAAAGAAAAGAAAAGAGGTGGCTGAGATGCAGGGATATTTTGCCATATATAACCAAACAGCCCCGTGAATTAGCCTTAAATACCCCTTCAACAATATAATATTGTATTATATTATATTATATTATATTTCATTTTATTTCAGTTTTATCCAAATAGACTTACAGTTCATTCATGACATGCTTTTTTCATTAATTACCTAGGAATCAAACTCATGCCTTACCCTTGCTTGTATGATTTTCTCATTTATTACAACTATTCACTTTGTGGCTATATATATATATATATATATATATATATATATTTATTTATTTTATTTATTATTTTTTTTCCATAAAATGTTTGTATTTCTAATCATTATATATTTTATTTTATTTTACTTTGGAATCAAACTCATGGAATCAAACTTTTCTAATTTATTACAACTGTTCTCTTTGTGGTTGAGTTTTTTTTTTTTTTCATAAAATGTTTGTAATTATAGTTATTATATATTTTTTTGTTATTTCCCTTGTGTTTTTATGCTGAAAACTTGGTGCTTCATATTTTAGAATAATTTACGCATTTATTTATTTTTCCTCAATGGAAATTAAAAAAGTTATTTGTGTAAGAAAGGATGTCATAACATGTTATTTTAGTCTCTTGGCAGCACTTATTTTTAAATCATAATTTCTGTTTTATGAGTCCATCAATGCAAAACAAAAATCTTCTTAAGTATCCGCTAGGGTATAAGTATACCACAGTTTTAGCTCAAGTGATGCTGATTGACATAATGTTTTGATTCAGATCTTCCTGTCTTGTGCCAGTCTTATGGTTTGGGTGTCTTGTCATCAGAGTTCTGAGCAACATCTGAGCTTGTTCTTCTGTCACATTAATGGGCTGAAGATATAGATGTTAGGAAAAATTGATGCTCTACCTGGGGGTGTGCATTAACGAGACTTTCCTAATGAATGGGAGGACACTAAAAGGCATCCTCTTTCCTTCCATGCATCAACTCCATGACAGACAGGAAAGGTAAATGTCTCTCTTTTTCTATTCTGCTCATTGACTGATACCACCTCCTCCTTCGCCATCGGGGTTATTCTTAGTGGCCGCTTTGACTTCTCGTCTTGCTCTGTCAAAGCAAAACGCTATATCCAAGTCCATTAGCTTTTGGAAAAAAAATTACATTACCACTTAGACTGACTGTACGGAGCGTGCCAGGATTTTCTGCCATCCTGCTGGTTCTCCATTTCCGACAAGAGGAAGGTATTAAATGACTTTCAAAAGAAGCAGAAATTAAACCAGAAATTCGAGTTCATGTCTTCGAGACACGTCTGCCTGTTAAGGTTGCAGGCTCCTCTGCTTTGATCGAGTCTAAAGTTGGCCTGGCTAATCACTGATCAGTGGCTAATCATTGATTATAAATGGTTAGAGAGGAGGGTATTTCCCCTGAGGGTGCTGCCACTTGGCCTCCGACTGTGGAAAAAAGAGCCACCATTAGTGTTATTAGAGGTTTAGATTTAATTCCAGCCCATTCTTCATTAAAGCAATTGATTGAGGGAAAGATTGATGCATGGAGCATGCTAGTCCTTTTGCCAGAATCACGCCGGCTCCATAGGATGTCATTTCGTTCAACTCCAGTCTCTTACTGCAGTGAGACGCTTTTAGTCACCAACCCTTGGGTTAAATGGACACTGCTAGCATACTGACGAGAAGAGGAAGGAACCAGATATAGACTTGGACAGGAAGCACTGCTTTACTTTTCGGTCTCCACAGCTTTTGCAGCTATAGCCTCTCCAGAGAAGCCTTGAAACAAAACAATAGTGATTCATTTAGCTGGTTTTTATTTTTATTTTTTTTAGATAGTCATGTTGAGTCATTTGCGCTATGTCTTCATTCAGTATTTTTAGTGCTGGAAATTAAATGGAGAATCCTCTAGCTCCCTCAAGCCTACTTAATGCTCCTCTCGTTTTACATCTTATATTGTTTCCCATTGTCACGAGTTTTGTTGCACTGAGCTTGATTAAATGCTCACGTTCCCTTTCCTCTTGAGTGCTTTTGTCTACTTGATGATTTTTAGTCAGATTTTTAGGAGGGGAGGGAATTAATGCAGTGGAAATTTAGAAAAGCCAATGCTTTTGTATGTCTAAGCTAACTGCTAATGTAAACATATTTTTCCACAAATGGGACCCTGTTCTCCAAGCCTGCACATTTATGAGTGTGCTCTGCAGGCTGTGTGCATGAGTGCAGCTCATGCCCCAGTTAGAGCTTAGTCAAGGTGTTTAGGCCCCAGGTGAGCCTCAAGCAATGGGAAAAGCCAAATCCCAGTGGACCACACAGAATGAGGGACTGTTTAACCTGGGTTAACACAGGAGGATGTCAAGGATGAAACAAATCAAATTAAGCAGTTTTCCCCTGGATCTCAGTGGGATCAAGTTTGATTATTTAATTTGATTTAATTCTTTTATTTTATTAAATACAACAAATTGTTATATTTTCTATTTGTAGTGATTTTGCTTTTGCCAAACTAGGGAGGGGCGAAATAATGTACTTGCGTCACTAATGACGTTGTGATTTTTGGATCATGTGCCACTTAAGGTGTGGTTATGATTACATCAGATAAGAAAAATCGGGGGGATATCTGTAGAACCTCTTACTGTGTTATCATCACAAGGAAGACACAAGTGTAATAAAATAAATTACTATAAGGTTCATTAGTTAACATTAGTTAACAGCATTAGTTAAAATGAACTAAGAATGAACAATACTTCTACAGCATTTATTAATCTTAGTTAATGCTAATTTCAGAATTTGCTAATGCATTATTAAAATCACAAGAACTAACATGAACTATGAATGATTGTGTTTTTATGAACTAACATTAACAAAGATGAACAAATACTGTAATAAATGTATTGTTCATTGTTTGTTCATGTTAGATAATACATTAATTAATGTTAACAAATGATACCTTATTGTAAAGTGTTGCCATATATTTTATTGACAAAAGATAGACAACAAATACCAAATTAATACCATAAATGAAAAAGGGATAAATTGCATAAGATGCATAAAATGCAAGTGATTAAGTTTGGTGTTGCTATGTCAGAGCTATGTTATCTTACAGGAAAGATAAAATGTTACTATGAAATAAATAAGATGAAGAAACATAATTAATGAGCTAACATCAACTGCAATCTGATATATATCTAATGCAAATTTAAAAAATCATATAATGACAATAAACAGCAATGTCACGGTCTCTAGAAGAGGTTTGGATAAGTGATAGTTATGTTTTCTGTGGTAGAGTGAGCAGTCTGGTTGTGCTGATAACAATACAGTTGGGGAAAAACAGGAATCTGTTTCTACAGCTTGAACATAAAGCAATGTAGGATTCTGATCTCCTGGAGCACCAAAGTGTCCTAAAATCATAGACATGGCCCTGGAGTAAGCGCAGAAGGTCCTTAGCCTTGAAGATGCAGATGAAAGTACCTTGAGGTGAAAGTTTGGAGCTTAACCTTGTTGCAGATGTCTGTATGCCTTTTGCCTCTCTGGGCTAGAGACTCAGGAGTTGGTCATTCTGCTTCACTCTTGGATGGGGACTCTGAACTTAGAGTATCTCTTTCCCCCAGACTAGAGGCTCAGAACATGGTCGTGTCTGTTGCTGCTTCAAAAACTGGAGACTTGGTATCTGTTATTGTTTCATTGGACGTGCCGGAAACTCAGAATGAATGTGTCTGTTGCTGCCATCCCGTTGCTGGGCCATAGGCTCAGATCGAGTGTATCTGTTAGTGTTTTTTCTCTTATAGGACTGGGACTCAGAACTTGGTGTTTCTGTTTGTATCTCCCACTGTTTCTGTCTCTCCCCTTACAGGACTGAGACTCAGTGTGCCTTTTGAAATGGTACCTTTATGCCTTTCCAGTACATTTTTATAGTAACAAGCCCGTATTTTAATGGACAAAGTCTTCCACATATACAAAAAATATTGAATAATTGAAAAAAAAAAACAAAATTAAAATATTATAAAATAAAATGTTAAATTAAACATTATGTTAAATGATCTACAAATAAAATATATTGGTAGTTAATTGATTTACATGAAATATAAAATATGAAACATTTAATGCGTTGTTCATTGCATTGCAATATCTTCTCTATTGCAGCATTGCATCAGACACATTTTCAAGTATTGCCCATAACTGTATACATTTTTTATGGTAATTTGTGGAAGTGGTTGTCTTGTAAATATCAGCTACATGGCCTGCACCATGGCTCCAGGAGACATCATGTTTCATATCGTCTCCTACCACACTGCAGAGAAATGACAGTAAAGCAACTGAGACTTTGACTTGAATTAATTGTCTTGTCTATCCAATCAGCCGCTCAGTTTGCTGTCATGTTCACGTCAGTCTTTCCTCCATATCATGCGCTTGTTTTTAGTTAAGGTAAAGCACATTATTATCTCTGTCTTTGCAGCTCTGCTTCGCCATTGCCCGTGGTACTCTCATCTCATACGTGTCATGGTCAACAGAAGACCTATAGTTCTGGCATTGCATCCCTGTCATCATAACTCAGATGCATCTTCTCCAGCGAGTCCCAGAGACCCAGAGATGAGCACCCATTCCCCTGGCAGTTGACATATGCCTCTTCCCGTCTCCAGCACTGTCCTCAGAGCGCTCCTGTGGCTAATAACTAATACCATGCCAGCCTCAAAGGCAGCGGTTCTGGTGGAAGATTTGTGGGTAACTGAATTACAGGTGGCACCTAATTTGAGGCGCCATGTGCAGAGGACTGACTCTTCTCTTCCGTCTCAATTCTTCTGTGTGAAAATGGTAATTTATTTCACTCTGGTCTGCCCTGTCGGTGGCTTGTGGAGTCTGTCCTATCCTGGCCAGAGCTGTTAGACTAATTCTCAGTGTGCTATAAATGAATGTAGCGCTGCACCTGGGCTCCACAGGTGGGGAACCGCTGGAATGACAGCTCACATCACAAACACAATCAGCAGAATTCTTCAGAAGTAGTGCCCGCCCCCAGATGCTGTCAGGTGGGCACAGAGGGCAGAGGAAAGGCTGTCATGTGGAACATCGCTGTATGCTGCATCATGCTGAGAAATTTTATAGAAATTCCTTGTAACTAGAAAGGCTCTTGCAAACTTTTAGCTAATGATTAATTTAGAGCGGACCTGAGGTAGCTTGTTTACGTGTTTGATTGTTTCTTCAACAACTTTATTTCTGAATCTGCTGGCTGAAAGTCAATAGGCTTTTTTCATTCAGTAGGAGTCAAACAAATGTATGGTTAAATCTTTCATAATTCTAATTGTACTTAAATTGTTGTAACCATTTTTGTATTCTGTATTTTTGTAAGACAGTTTTATGTACCGTCCAAATATCTGGCGTTAGTAATTTGGAAGAGCACACTGAATTTGATCAAAAGACATATGACAATAATGTTACAAAATGTCTATTTCAAGCAAATGCTGTTCTTGTTGTTTTCATATTACTGCTCTTAAAGAATCCTGACAAAATACCATGTTGAAAAAAACAGCATATTAGGTATGTTTTGAACCATGAAGCTGCTAGTTTGAGCTGGCTTAAGCAGCATATGCTGGATTTTTCAACAGGGTATTTTAGAGTTTGCATAAAAATATTACTTATTTTCAGCACTGATAATAATAAGAAATGGTTCTTGTGCATGTTTTTGGAAGGATCATTTGTGAGATTTGTGAGAAATTCTGCTTTGCATTACAGAAATAAATTGCCATCATTCACTTGCCTTTATCAATATTACTGCATAAAAAAAAAGTTCTTCTTTTGTTTTCTACAGGCAAAAAAAAAAAAAAAGTCATACAGTATTAGTAGAACAAAATGAGGACGAGTAAACAATGACGGGCCATTTCTGGGTGAACACTGAAAGAATTTTTTTTTTAATATATATATATATGCTTACTTAGAACTTTTCACTTTCAGAATCTATGATACCGAAATGAGGACAGCAATCATGGGGATCACTGACTTGACAGTATGGAGTAAAAAAAAGAAAAGTTTTATGTAGTTTCAGATCATAGTGACAGCATTCCAGGTTGAATACTGTTGTTAGATGTTTTATACTTGCTTTTTCTCTTAATAATAGCCAGTAGGTTATGTACAAACAAAATAGTCAGGAAATATGCAAGACGACATCCTAAAATATTGGTAACACTTTACAATATGGTGTCGTTTGTTAACATTAGTTAATGTATTAATTAACATGAATGAAAAATCAGCACTACATTTACTACAATGTTTATTAATCTTTGTTAAAGTTAGTTAATTAATATATAGTTATTCATTGTTGGTTCATGTTCACGGTGTGTTAACAAATGTTAACAAACACAAATTCTGAAATTAACATTAACTAAGATTAAGAACTGCTGTAGAAGTATTGTTCTTTCTTAGTTTGTGTTAACTAATGTAGTTAAGTAATGTTAACTAAAGTACCTTATTTTAAAGTGTTACCAAATTATTATGAGTGGTACATATTCGTCATTGTGGCAATTAAGATTTGAGCAAGAACTTATAAAGATGTCCAAATGGCACTTTATATTAGATTCCAGGTGGCTGTTATAAATGGGAAATGAGATGCATTTGTCTTTTTACTTAACATTGATTTATTTGTTTATTTCTTATAAATTCATTTCACATTCAAGTTCATGTGCAGGCCAGTGTGTTTGAGGATTCTTACAGAGACATGTTCCTCTCGTGCTTATTAATATTAATTATTTGCCAATTGAATGAGGATGGAAATGTATATATAATAATTCAGATCAACCCACTAGTCTGTGCAATATGACAGATTGAATATTTGATGACTATATCTGGTAACCACAGCTGTTATACTTACAAATCAGCTCAAGCAATAATTGAAAACCTTCCCAATTTTTGCAGTATGTGCTGTTTCTTCAGCTGTTATGCAACGGAGAGGCAAAGACATCTTTAAAAAGAAGAAACATGAAAAATGGAGATGAACAATAAACAATGCTTTCTCGAGTGTGTCGTTAATATGAGAGATATTTTGAATAGAGTAATTAAAAAGAGGATATTTTTAGTCTGTAGTCATCATTCAGATACAGTCTAACTAATTTACTGGTTCAGCACTTTGCATTTGTAACAATTTTGATAAATTGGCATGCAAACAAAAGAAACAATTACATGGATTTGAGCTGTAATTATAGACGTGAAAAGGGCCACAGCACACCACTGTGCTAGTCTCAAATACAGCCATTTCATCTGGATAAGAAATCATTTTATCATCGTCTTAAATAGTCAAACAATTGTAAATGCTGTTTTCGTCAGTCCTAATTATTTTTAATGTCTTTATCATCAAAGATATTGCCAAATACTGAGGGATTCCAGCCCTGAGGCAGTGTGCCATCATGAGTTTTATTTTTTCCCCCTAAATTATTCTGCTTCTGAGATGAATTATTGACTTTCTTATCTGGCACTTTTCCAACATACATCATTAAACATTAGTCCAAAAAACTAAGTTTCACTCAAGTTCAGTTGCTTTACTAGATGCCAAGAACACAGACTGTTAACAACAAACATATACCAAAGACTCAGCTCAACTTCATCAGTCCATCCCAATATTGTGTGCTTTAATGAAGAAATGGGACTTAAGCCAGCAGACATCATTTCATGTTCTTTTCCATTTGCTTACACTGTAAGTTTCACTCATTTGTGCCTCATTTTTATAAAGTGGTCCCATACTGAGATACATCTTAAATATTGTCAGCATATGCATGACAGTCATTGTAATCATTTGCAGTTAAATATTTTTAAAAACAAATGCATTTTAGCAATACATTGTCTAAAAGTAATCTCTGAATCTCATAACTGTGTCTCAGTTCTCCTGATATTTGATACCCTTTTGTCACTCCATAATTCTCAATATTGTCTTCCATGTCAATATTCTCTTGGCCTCACCTGTCTGCGCAAACCCTCGCAAAGTAATCTAAGCATCAAGCACATCCACTTTCCTTCAAACTGATGCGATCGCGGCGGTGCTTCGAGGATGCGGGCGGCCCAGGTGACCTTGTTCCATATTCAATTTAGCCGGCCCCACGTTCCCATGGACAGGTCCTCTGCCAGCTGCTCTCCCTGTCGCACAGTTCCTTGTGAAACACTGAGAACATCAGTCTGGGGACGACTTCGAGAGCCCTTATTGATGGTGTTGTCAAGGCGAGGGCGAGAGCAACTTAATCTCTCTCAATTAATACCCCCGCCTGCGGCCACCGCATCCCAGTGCTCAGTGGCCCTTTTCCCCTGCACAGCCCCTGAGCTCCACGCTGACACTCACCTTTCTACTTCTAATGAGTCCCTCTCCGATTAGCTGCCACTGCTCCAGGCCTAAAAATTGTCCCTAAATCCCAGCACATCCCTGACTCTGTGTATATCCCAAAGAGAAGATGCTAAAAAAGATTTGCCCATAAAAATTCTGTCATGGACCTGTTTCACAGATTGTAATGATGTGTTTTCACAGTTATTAACATCGTAAATCTAGCAAAGCTTTTTATATTCTATTTTTTTTAAAACGAATGCGTATTTATAAGACTATATACTTGGTGTTATATTACCCTGGCATTTAAGGGATAATTCACCCAAAAAACTAAATTCTGTCATTAATTACTCATCCTCATGTCGTTCCAAACCTGTAAGACCTTCGTTAATCTTTGCAACACAAATTAAGATATGTTTGATGAAATCCGAGAGCTTTCTGACCCTGCATAGACAGCAACGCAACTACCACATTCAAGGCCCAGAAAATGAGAAAATGAGACATTATTAAAATAGTCCATGTGACATCAGTGGTGCCGTAATGTTAGGAAGCTACAAGAATACTTTTCTTGTACAAAAATAATGACTTTATTCAACAATTTTTTCTGTCCCGTGTCAGTCTTTGTCACAACAGGCCAATGCGTGTGACGCTGCTGATGCAGGATTCAGCATTTCTTCTGTAGAACATCCATCTCAGTTCGTTCGTCTATATATTCTCATTCCACTCGTCTCTGTTGAAATCTTCAGACAGGTTTATGAAGACTGTTTTATGTACAGTGTACTTCGTCTTTTTGTAAACAAGCTGCAGTACATCTGGGTCTTATGTCAGAACGCCTTCAGCAGCATCAAGTCCCTTTTCACACTGAATAATACTGAGAGAGTGATGGCGAATCGTCTCTTTTGACCAATGTAATCAATCTCCCAGCATTTATTAACTTGTTTGGAATGTTTTATCGAAATATTTACTTGACTTATTTATTTATTTATGGTACTGGGGCAAATTTAAAAGCAAAAATTATTTGTTGTGGTTTCTATTCGCCACTATAGGAGTTTAGCCAACTATGACGACTTCTGTCCAACACAACAATTTCCCATTTCCAGGGGTTTACAGAAGCGCAAACATCTCAAGAGGCAAATATGATTGGGGGAAAATTATATCTAATGAGTTATCAGGTGACTGCATGGTTAATAATTTTGATTCAGTCTATCCGAAGGATTTATGACTACCACATTTCTATTCATTCAGTAGCAGATGCCTAACAATGTTACTTTGAAAAACGCATTATGTGCAATCTTTAGAACTAATATAAAGATTATATCCAGCCATTTTCCTTGAAATGTATTAGATAAACAGACATAATCTTATCAAATGTGCCCATGTAACTGTATGATCAAATGTAAAGATTGTTGTTCTTGTCCTGGGGTGAGAGCTGAGATAGTATTCCCAGTTATGTCTTCCCTGCACATCTGCTTTTAGGCAGTGCACCAACTTCAAATTAGGAAACACAAAGTGGGATTGATAGGACAGCTGTCAGACAGGGCCAGCCAGAAAAACTCATCACTGGCCCAGAGCCTCTGTGCTCTTTGATTGGCTCCTCAACTGGAAACATGGCTTCATCCAGCCAAACAAATGGCCCATGAGGAACAGGAGGAGAGTGCTGGCAGGACTGCTGGTAATGTTGAGGGAAAACATCTTGAGTCTTGTCCTGCTTGCTTTTCCATCATTTGAAATCCGACGCTAACTTTACTGTTCACTGCAGTTGGATTCTCTACAATGCTCATCACTGTCAGAAATATTTGATATTCAAAATAATAAGAAAAAGCTATTTTTAAGTATTTCTTTCTTTAGCACAAAAATGCGTAGTGCAAGTTTTATAAAATAGATAAATGTGTTTTAGCTAGCATTCTGATATCCTCCAGTCCTCATTTAAACATCCAAAGATTATTTCTATATTCAGATTTGACTTTAGCATGTAGTTTAATTTCTACATTCAGTCTTAATCACACAGCACTATGCACAGGCATTATGTGTGAGCTATAAATAATATACAGTTTCCCTGCAAGTCTGCTGGATGGCAGCGTAATGATTACTCTCTGAAAAGAAGAATCTATTGCTCTTTCTTTCTTTTTTTTTTCAAGGAATGGAAATTAATGTGAAATCATTTTGTTTTCTGTGACAAGCTTTAGGAATATGAATAAATGTAACTAAATTTTTACCTACTATATAGGATATTGTTTTATGTTTTTGCATTTGTATGTGTGTTATCAATTTTATTTTTTTAGCAAGGCAGGAACCACCACATCCTTTCATTTTAATCCAACACCTTCTTTAGGATATGTGCAGTGGTTCTTTCTTGTTCTCAGGTTGTCACTTTATGAGAGCAGACACAGCACATGAGTTGGAAGGCCAGACACGCAGACAACTGTGTTAATTAAAATGTTCATAGGAGGTTCGCCATCCAAGAGGAGATGCCATTAGGGCTACAATAAAATGAGCATGAGTTCGGTAAGTGTTATTTCTGTGCCTTTCATTTCGTAGCTGTTCAGCTAGAGTCTTTTCTAAAACATCTGCTGGTATAGGGGAGAACGGGGCTAGTTGTCACACTTTTTATTTCAGTGAATACTTTGCAGTGTGGGTTTATTTTCTGTGTAAGTTATTTTCTATGCAGGCAGACATCTTTAAAGTCTTGGCTACAAAACAACAACAACAAACTATTGAATATATATCCGTTCAAAAAAATTTGGGGTCAGTAATATTTGTTTTATGTCTTTAAAAATCTTGTATGCTCACTGAGTCTGCATTTATTTGATCAGAAATACAGTAAAATCAGTAATATTGTGATTAGGTATTCAGGCTTTTAAATGACATTTTAATCAAAACCACAAATTTCTAGTCATGTAGACATAACATTACCACCACAGCATTTACTACATTTAATAATATGAGGTGCTTCCAATAAAAATAACATGCAAATATGTTTTGGAAAACTTTGTAGCCAGAGGTCTAAATTACTGTACATCCTTGCTTGTTGCTTTGGCAAACAGATTCTGTTAATATAAAAGGATTTCAGCTTCTTGAAAAGATGCTGGCTGCATCAAAACAATTTTCTGAGTGCTGCACACAATATAGAACTGACAATTAGAAGTATTATGTCCACCATCTGTTGATAATTGTGTGGCTGCTAGCTTCATAAACCATGGCAATGTTTGAGAACCATCTTGTGCAAAATAAGTGAATATTCATCCTTGCCATCTGAGAGAGTTTATCATTGCATAGATTATGTATTTTGATGGTGGGATATAGATTATAGGCAATGTCAAAAACTAGGTTTTCTTAGTTACAGCTAAGAAATAAAATGTTCTTTAGAGTTTAATTTTATTAAAAAAAAAAAAAAAAGTAATTTTACTTTTAAAGTAGTTTTCCACTTGAATGGCTACCAGCAGTTCAATTTGACCTAACAGTGGGGGACAGATTGATCTACGGTTTGCAATTGTTGCAATGATATCAAAACAAATGAATGATAAGAGCAATGACATATTTTCAGAAAAGTATGTTTGAAAAGAAAGCTGTCAGCTATATCTTTGTGTCCTCAGGTCCTCTGTGCCTTTTCTACAGGGAGCAACTTCAGTTCACCTGTCACAGTTAGTACCTGTTAGTCTTAAGCCAGACCACAGGATGTCAGTCAACAGTTCACAAGTGACAGAGACGAATACTGCACTCTCTCCCTCTGTTCTCAAAGCATACTGAAGAAAGCTGTCGGTATGATTTGGGCAACCTTTTCATTTGCAAAAGACAAACCATCCATCAACAGCTGAAAGACAGGTAAATGTCATTTTAAATGGCTGCAAGGTTTTCTGAGGTTCTATTATTGTCAGTATGATACCTTTGTATATTTATGTTTTTGACATCTAGATATATACTATATAGAATCTAAAATAGACATTTTAATGCATTTTACACTGATTTGTTTACATACTTATTAGTATGAAAGTGGGCCATGTTAACAATTACAACTGGTAACATTTTTGCATTTCATAACACTCTCAAGCTGCAGAACGAGCTTTTTTTGCAATGCAAATATATGGCAGATGGGAGCAGGTGCCATGGGTCGTGTAACATCTGACTTTCTCAGAGTTGGTAGGTTGCTATGCAGGTTGCTGCTGTAAGAATAAGACAAGAGAAGAGCACTAAATTGTAAAACATTATTTCTAGAACCAGAAGCCATTAATAAACTTAACAACTTTTGAGCAAATGGAATTTTAATGCAACCTCAAAAAATAATTTTTATCCTTCATAATTAAGTTTTAATTATGTCACAATTATTAAAATAGTTAAATATCAATGATAACTCTTTGTCTCTCTCTTTCTCTATATATTTTAAAAGGGGCATCGGGTGCCCATATTACCTACCTAGTCTCAAAGTAATGTACCTTTGGTGCACTTTTTAGCGAGTCACGAAATATGTACCAATAAGTACATCAGTGCAGTTTCCAAAAAAATTAACACTAGAGGCTGTAAAACTCTGACATTTTTTATTCATTTTAACACAAATTTAGAGAGTTTCGATTAATACAGCGTATTTTCACACAATTACTTGAACAATATAATGCTATTACTTCAAAACAATATTAATATTCTGGGAGATTTGAAAACGGTGCTTTTGAACGTTAACATCACACATATCCAGCTTAATATCTATGGGTTTTTATGGATAGTAGGTTTACTCGGTAGCTCATACTTTGGGTATGGTAATGTAAAAACACCTTTACCCTGTCAAAATCAGCTCTGTTTTCATCAAGCCATTCTAGTCCATGTCCTTTAAATGCTAATGAGCTCTGCTGACCCCGCCCCTCTCTTCTATTTAAAGTGTTTGGTGTAGTTTAATTGTATTTATGCATGCATAAGAAAACGTATTCTCTTCAGAAAATGAATACAGCAATATTTCATTGAAAGCACAATAGAAAGTGTGCCAAGTTGGCACTTCCATGTGTTGACAATGATGAGTTAGCCATGAGTGACACTGTAAAAAAAATACAAATAAAATCTGTAAATTGTGTCTGCATGTGTATGGCAGTTTTTGATAGTAATGAAGTGACAAGCAGACCGTAAACATCGGCAGTGAAACTGGCAAACTAGCACATTTTGATAGTAATGAAGTTTGGATGCATCAATATTTAAAAGAAATGTGCATTTCAATTGAAAAGAAAATCATAATTTAATAGAAAAAGTAGTTTTTGGGCGATTTTCCATTGTGGTACACTGTTGCCATATGGCAATGTTTTCCTAAATACCCCCCGAAGTCTTTTTTTTTTCTTTTGATTTGTTTACTTAAAGCTATTTTATTAAAACCTTATTTGAAAAAATATGTCATGGTTAGAACACGTACCACAAAAGGTTAAACAAACCAATTTCAAAAAGCATAAGGAAGGTATGTGCTATTCTAAAATAGTGATTTAGTTTCTACTAAACTTTCTGGAAGCCAAAAATCATTAGCTGGTTTATGCAAGAACACTGTTCTCATTATGGCATTTATTAGGCCTTCACCAAGTGCACTGCCCACACTGTTACATTTATTAAGACCTTTGTCTTTCTTTGACATTCTGTACCTTTCTATTCAACCTTTTGATTTACTGGCAAACCCAGTGCTTCCAAAATGAAGCTATACAGACCAATGGATTTAATTTTTTTGTTGGTTTCTCTAGTTTTATGAGGTCTTAATACATCTCTATGGTTCTTCTTATAATTCAATGTGAAATAATATCGGAGATGTGTGGGGCATATATTCAGAGAAGCATAGCGTCTCTCCAAATTATAGCTCTTTAACATTTCCCAGTCCTAATGCGGTTCATGTCTGATGGTTTTAACTGTGACCGCTTCAATTAATGCATCTTCAGTCCTTTAATGTATCAGCTTTTACTGGTACTAATACACGCTCTGTGCTCTAATGTCATATTTACTGGAAGCCCGTCAGCGACGAGACGCCACCATCCATCTCTCTTAGATCTTAGATCAGTCACACCCAGGGGGCCATTCGGTATCAATACAGTGCATTATAACGATAAAGTCGAGTGGCTTTCTCCTTTATCAGCATGACTTGGACTACGAATGTTAGAATGTTCTTGTCAAAGTCCATTATAGTTCAATGCTTTATTAAAAATGCTGATATGGGGTAAAGTGGCTGCTTGCCACTTGCTGCTTTTCTTTGAGCCATTGTCCATTGGCTGAGTGAAAGCTCTTTTCAGACCAGCTGCTGAAACGGGCTTGTTAGTCACTTGGTGAGATTGTTCATTAGCTGTCGTGATCAGGGTGAGGTGATAAGAAACAGAGTGAAAAGGCGCTGTCTATTCCTGTTGATTGTCTCACATAAGAATGCAATCAAGATGGAGTGTTATTCTTTAGGCGTCGGGAGTGTGTGTGGCAGTGGGGGAGGGTCGAGATGGGCAGGGCAGTGGGGGGATGATGGGTATGGTAGGTTATGTTTCCAGCATTGGCGGTTTGGAGTCTTTTCCTCCCTATCTCTCCCAACTGAGACGGCACATCAGAATGTAAGATTGTATGTAATTGGGGTGACGCTTTTTGTGTGAACTCCTATAGGTAAGCTCATTAAACCATAATCCAGCAGTAACACACTCGGCGGGTGACCTGATAATTGAGCTCAAGTGATAATCAGGTTAGACATGGTGCACCATGGGCACGGATCAGCAATAGGGCTACTGCTCACTCTTTTGAAGAGGGCAGAGAGGGTTTACAGAAAGAGAGAGCACTACGACATCTCCCCACTTAACGACAAAACCACAGAGAGCGCAGAGTAAAGATCTTGATTACGCAGATGAGAGCATTCCTGCTATGACGCCAACAAATCATACCTACCTGTTAATTATCCACAGTTTCAGCAGCTGAATAATGCCAGCGTCTTATTCGCTGCCAGCCACCATTTGTCACTTCCTTGTTTGTTGCTGAGTTGAATGTGGAAAATGTTGTAATGTCAAAGTGTATTTGTGTGTAAGAGTAATGCCCATTACCATAATAGCATAATAACGTCCATTAACATTTTCAGAATTGCAACTGGACCAGATAAAACGTCCTAATGAAGGCTTTAGCAATTAGGAAAATGGATTGGCCACCAATAAGATTGTTTACATGGCTGACTCCGTTAATGAAATTGTTATCCTAGAGGCTGCAAACATTGCCGCTTCTTAATCATTGCGAAAGGAGGGCACAGGCACAGTTTCGTCAAACAAGAACCAATAGCTGATAAAACTACACAACGATAGTCATGAGAGGGGCGGCATTTACGTAACTTTCGCTTCTGTGAACATATGCAAACACTGATGAAAAAACATATTTTTTAAACTGACTATGTCTTAAAGTCATGGTGTAGAGAGCGTTTCTTCCCGTGTTTTTTCAGAGTGGGGACTTGGTTTGGTCTATCAGTTGCTAATTGTTGAAGACAGATCTGAATGCAAGCTTGCAGTCTTTTGTAAGGCTACGTAGTTAAAAACTGAAAAGTTTTACCCTTGCGTTTTTTAAAAAGTTTAACATATACACAACAATGTTTTTAAAAAGATATGCATTTACACATATCCACAAAAACTGGCAAAACACTGTATTACGTATGCCAGGCCAGTAGTTGGCGCTGTTACCATGTTAGTAAACAGTTCCTGTAGGGGACGATAGTGGTGGCATATTCAAAAACTTTATGCGTTTTCAGTCCTCAAAATGCTGTTGAACAGGCACAACACATACAAAAGTTTCCTGTTTTTGGCTGAAAACACTGTCATGTAAATGGCCCCTAAGACAGTGGTGGGTTTATTTTTATTTCAAATGCTAAACCAGTGAAATTCCTAATTATATCTTCAACAATTCCAAATTATGTTAATGTTTTTCAATTAAAACACTGCATATTGTGGCACATAGGTTGTGTGCATTTATTTTCGCAACCACTATCACAAACAGTATAGATGAAATTTATGGTCAGATTTACTGCAGTTCATCACTGAGGTTTGCTCACAGATTTAGTTGCAGCAAACAGTGCAAACGGCTGCATGGAAGGAAACAGACTGTCTGAATTACACTTTCATTTGAAAAAACATCTCTGATGGGGGAAGATTTGGGGATTTAAACTCTTGACATCTGCAAGCCTGAAAGCTTGTGAAGATAACGCAAATGTCAAATAAAAATAGAGTTGCTTGAAATTCATTATCAGTAGATGACACAGTTTGTTAAAAATGAAATGCTCATGGTTAGATGCTCAAAAAACAGTGTGATGGAACAACAAAACCAGTGTTAATCTTGGCAGCAAAATTACACTCCAAAATGTTCTGAGAGGTTTTTTTGTTTGTTAGATTGTTTCATCAACAATAAAGAAGATGAGACAAAATGTTTTGTTTTGTTTTTTCAAAAAAGAAATGTATAAATGTAAATAGTAATTTTGTGTAAGTCATGCTGCTACAACTATATTACATAAACAGATAAACTTATTTTTTCAAGTAACTAGTAAAGTAACATATTACTTTTTAATTGCAAAGAAATCTGACTGTTGCATTTTTGATGAATACTTTATTTAAATTGTATTTTTGTGTGTCTTATTCATTAATGACTTAATGACTAAATCTAAAATTTTAAGAGGAATATGCTTGCCTGAAAATGCTTGGCTGTAGTAGAAATGTTTTATTGGAGATGAATTTTAAGATGCAGCTTTAACAAGAAGGTTTTACAGTGCAAGCTGCCGAACGGTTAAAAGACAGCATCAGAGTATGTGAGCGGAGTGGAGCGGCAAGAATTTCCGCTCCGCGCTCAGAGCATTTCAAGATCACTCCGCTCCGGGTTTACCATTTCCCGCTCCTCGCTCCCTCCCCACTCCCTCCTTACTTGATCCTCGCTCCATGTTCGCTCCATGAAAAAAATGTCTCTAATTAACGCTCCACTGTAATTTT
>JAUMHE010000056.1:7190461-7203646 GCA_032359235.1 Enteromius mattozi
AGAAAATCGCGACGCTCTGACTTTCAAAAAATCCGCTCCAAGCTCCAGGCAAAATCATGCCGCTCCACTCCTCGCTCCACTCCCACTCCGCTCCGCTCACATACTCTGGACAGCATGCAATATCGATATCAATAAAATATGAAAAAACTCAGATAAAGTTGTCAGCCTCTTTCAACAGCCAACTATGACCTTCATGACCTGTTCCTAACCCTGACCTCTGTGGTTGAAAGTATTTAAGCAGTGAGAAACTTGAACAGTAAATACACTTTGGCACAGCAAGAGATGCCATTCAAGCATGAGAAATGGCATTTAGCATTGCAGTGAGTTTGACACTTGGAGCCATGTCAGAGTGGGCGTTGTACACGCTTGAGCACTAATGGGCTACCCCAGAGTGCTAAGCCAATATGAACGGCATCCATATTCAGAGCCGCTGTTAATCACTGGCGTGGCTGCGGCCATATTTCAGCGCTGGCCCTTTCTGCCCCAGGAATCTAATCCCGCCGAGCGTCTGCGAGCAGAGGGAGATTGATGGATACAGGGGGGAAGCCTAACCGAGCAAACCCTGCCAATGCTGCCTCTCCTTCTCTCTCTCAGGTTCTTAACATAAAAGGTACGCTTCCGTCCATGGACAACTGCCAAACCATATCTTTCCTCCGGCCATAAATGCAACGTCTTTACGGAAGGGAACTACCTGTGTGGGGGCAATAAAGCTCATTCCTTTCAAACGTAATCAGACGCAGACAGAAAGAAATGCCCTCAATCCAATTGACTTGAACAACTGAAGCACACTGACTAATCCATTTCACAGTTCATTTCTGTCTCCCTGGATACCCGGAGCAGCGCAATTACGAGAAATAGAGAAATTATTACAAATGGTTTCTTTTTGGATGGCACTGTGAAGACACGAATGCATGCAGGAAGGGGAATACAATTCAAAGAGATTAACGCAGCTCGGTTTTCCCAAGCACAATAATTCTCTCTCTGTCTTCAGCGGGGTCACCATTGTACAGTCTAAATCATGCCTTATCAGGGCCAAACAGCCCCCCTGACTCCTGCGGTGTCGTCAGCGACCTGTTGTGTGAATCATACATTTCCCTGAACTAGGGACAGGGATCTCTGCAGGTCGTAGTGGGCAGGTTGAAAGGTAGGGGGCGTGGCAAAATGTCATTCCAGCTGGCAGAGCTTCTTTTTTTTTAATGACAAACTGGGGTGGGTAATAAATCTACTTTAGGCATGTTCTTAATGGTCTAAAATAGTATTGCAGTTATTGTTTGATGCGAAATTTGGTAAAATCTAAGTATTAATCAAAGCTATCGAAGAAGCTAAATGTTGTATTTTCCCTCTCACATTAAAAAGTAAAATGTAAGCTTCTTTATGTGACTTTCTAGTAATTATTGAAATAAAAATAAATGTTTTTAGCTGGCTAACTCCACAGACTGGAGCTTGAGTATTACCTAATTTTGCAATGCGTATGGAGCCATTTTGCAGTGTGTGATTATTATTTAACCCCACCCTTGGCCAAGGACCCTGACCATGACTGTTGAAAAAGTGTGTTCTATGTAACATGAATGTGTGTTGTATGAATGTAATCTGGATGTAGGGTAGAGTCGGGAAACCCCCCCGTTGTTTTTCCCAAAATTACCTCTAGATAATTTCAAGCTAATATTTATTGTAACTATGGACTACACTGACAAGAGTGATGTAGATGGTTTTTTACCATGAAGATTACACTAATGTAGCCTACCTGAGAGAAAATGGATATCAAGTGTTTAAAAGCTTGCTGTTTTGTAGAACATCACAGTTATATATGGTATGAGAATACCTGTAGATTTAAGGAAAAAATTTAACTAAACTGCCGTTTTGTCGTTCATGGTAACAAGCAAAGTGTAGCTAATAGATACAGTGTACTGTGTAGAAAGCCTTATTCATTAAAATGGAATTTTATGAGATTGTGATTAACTAAGGAATCAGCTTTTTAAGAGAGTAACAGCTTTTTAAGAGAGTTTGCAAACATGAAATTTAATTTATATAACAGTTTTGTATATTTTTTTTATTTTATACAAAAGTTAATATTAAGGGACTTACATTTTAGGAACACTGTTGTCTATTTCGTCAACAAAAATTAAAAAACAGTCACAGCTGAGCCGCTGCGCATCTAGTCTTTCACACAGTGCTGTTTCTTTTATGAAAGAATCTTTGCTTTTGAACAAATCTAGTGAGTCAATGATTCAATTACCCATTCATTATGTCCCAACATGGTTTTTTTAATTATTATTTCCAACTTCTTTGTAGAAATTCTTGTTACTCTAAGTTTCTTTGTCCACACAGGTCCCAGCAAGAACCTCTATCCACTGATAAAAGAAACCTTTCGTCACACCCCCTCATTTTGTCATGCTTCACAACTCTAAGACCCATGCAGAGACTCATACCTGCTGAGTATAACCTCTGCCATAAACCTGCTCTGTGGTTCAGAGCCTTTGTACCTCCTACAGCAAGTAAGTGTTCGCTTGAGCCCAAAGAGCACAGATCACATACACCATAAATAAATGGCATTGGTGCATTACTAAACTGCAAGCCAGAAGGACCGTAATTGATTTGTTGTATAAATTTGATAAATAAAGACATGCATGCATAAACAAAGAGACTCATATAGCCATATGTTCCATCTACGATGTACATAATTTTTCCTATAGCTCTGCTGTTTGATTAGTAACCCTGAATAAATAGAAGAACTTGCAGAGAGAAGAAGTGCTGAGAGTTTCTCTTATCTAAGTTTGTAGCTTGTTGGATTTAAATACATCAATGGTGAATGAAATTGAATGTTTCCTGATGCCTGTGCTCGGAGGAAATGGATTTCTTGCTTGCTGTCACTTTTTTTGAAAGTCTTTTAAAAGACAGCAGTTTTTTGTGACTGTTGTCTCCTTCCTTCCCAAAGCTTTTAATTTATATGCATGAAAAAGATGGAAGCCCAAGAGACGAAATATCACAATGATAATCGTTTGTATTAATGTTTAATTATCAACCTAATTATTCAGGGGTTTATCACCCCCTTTCCCCCCAGCGATGCTTCAGTGCAATCAAGTTGACTAGATTATATCCGTGACAATAATGTGCAAATTTGGTTGAATTCACTTCTCACAGATTGCTATAATAACTTCAAGTCGGCTAATTAATTATCCGAGCTGTAGCATGATTCATTTAGCTGCCATTTTTATTTGGATTGTTCTATCAGGTGTGTCGAGCTAAAATGGATGGGTACCTCATGTGAATAAATCATGGCGTACATAATGCAGGACAAACAAACAAAAAGAGCTTGTCATCAGGAAGATGAGATGTCTTTGAGAGCTACTGATCCAGTACTTTGGCAGCCTGCGATTATTGTAAATTATACCCCTGGAATCCTTGCTGCGCAGAATTAGAATTGGTTCGGTGTCTAATTTGGACTTTGCAATCAGAATTTTGATTAAGCTTGATATTGTGTCTGCAATTAGAACTTCAATGATTCAGAATAAACAAAGGTGCAGAGAAAGTAGTGCTACTACAAAGAAAAAAAAGTGCTAATATTTGCAGAACCGCAATCAACAAAATTCCCTGAGTAGATCTGCTCTCGGGCCAAAATAATATTTTTCTTAACCACTGTCTGCTCCCATCAAGCAGACTTAGTGAGTAGAGGGAGCACCAGGGAAATAGGGAAATTGTTTTTAGATTACATTTGGGCGTAGTTGGTTCCACTCCTGCCTTTTCGCTCCCTCTGAGGTGAGACCGTGGTCACTTTTCATTAGCTCTGAACTTCCTCACGCAGAACAAGTGTTAGTGAGGAAACGTGCCCTGACATTATGCCTGATCTGAAGTGTAAAATGTAGCTTTTCCACCCACTGAGAAGTCATTTATCAGGCTTGTCTGAAGGCTTAGTGAAAGTGGAACATGAGGGGAAAGTTTGATGGACTTCATTAAAGAAAAAAGAAAAGAAAAAAAAAAAAACATGACAGCAACACGTCAAGAGTTATTAATTACTCTTAGGGTGATTTGTCTCTTAGACGCACAATCCATCTAAATTAGACTAATTTAGGAAAAACTGTCAAGTAAACAGGTTTAATTTGTCTAAATGACCCACTGTTTGTGTATGTACATCAAGTGTTATATCACTTTATATGTCCTCTTGTCAGCTGTTGAACAGTTAATTAACATGAAAGAAGGTCATGTGGAATGATGGGAGGTTAACACTGATGAATTCGCTTAAAATGCTTATACATACTATAAATGTAAAAATGAGAGAAATCATAATTGTTACAGCCACTGGTTATATTATTACATTATAGCACATTTCTATTATATCTAAATTTAATTGCTTTCAAAATATGGGTTTAGATTTGAATATTACATTCAATTTCCACATTGTCCCTGGATATGAATAGATGTAGCAATAGAGCAGTATGCTAACACTAGCTAGCTGAGCAGTTACCTTGCAAAACATAAGCTAACTAAAAAACACACAAAATCTAGCTTTGATTATATGCTATTATGAGTAAAAGTATTAAAACATACCTCAATAGTCATAATAAGAGTTCAGATTACATGAATCATGAAATTCTCCCTTGATTTTTCATAAAAGATCTGTAGTTGACATTATTTGAAGAGACTTTTTTGATTTCTTTTTTCAATATAAATGATACAGTACAGTCATACCTTAAAGGGGAATTTCAAAACCACTGTTGCTACTGTAACAGATGGCTACATAAGGACTGCAAAATTTGTCAAGCACATAACTCACATATGTGTGGTAGTTGTAGTCCTTATACTTAGCTATTGTCAAAGAGATATTCAAAAGGAAGTCAATGAACTGATGCTCTTCCAGGATTCAGGACTACATTGTCTTTGTTCTATATCAGTGTTTCTCTGTAGTGGCGATGTGTAGCTCATATCCAAAGTTAGTATGCTAAGCTCATTGTTCTATGAAACAGCTGATTGTAATACAGTTATGTTAATGCAAATAACACTTTGAAAATCAAATCAATACTGTTTCATGGAACAAGCATGTTCACCTTTCTGACCCATGTAAGGTCAGGTCTTTGAGGTTTCATCAAAAAGCAATTTCTAGCGAGGTCTGGGAAATGCAAAGCCAGCTTTTTCCAGCTTGCTCTGATGTCCTGGTTTCAGTGGAAGTCAAGGCCCTGCACTTTGTTCTCTTGGAGGACATGATATTGATCTGGTTTGGTGTCAAAATAAACTCGACTGTAATGCTTCAAAAATGAGCGTGTGGTTTACTAAGTCACACTTTCAGCAGTTCCGTTAGAACTTTTGGATTTATTTTGGAAAGGGCCCATACGTCTGTAGAGTAAATCAATTGCACCCTGGGCAGGTTATTAAATGCCGAGAAGAAACGCTTCTGTGATTCCAGACATCATCATTATTTCTGCCAAAAAGAAACAAACATTTGTTCTGGGTTTCTAGGAGAGGCCGGCTATTTCTGCTTCGCGACTATTCCTTCGGAAACCCAGCACACATTTGTTTTCTTCAGGTCAGCCTCAAAATCATTTTACATCACTGTCCTCTCTAGTCCCCATGTATTACAACATCTATAGCAATAGATTTAGAGCGGGTACTGAACTGTTGTATTAGACTATATCCATTTACAGTGCTTTAAAGAAATAGTTCAACCTAAAATACCCTCTCTGTCATTATTTATTAAACCTTATGATGTCCTAAACCTGACTTTTACAAAAGGAGATTTTTTTTGTGGGATTTGAGTAAATCATTAGACAATATTTTCCATGCAAGCTTCATAAAGGATCAAAAAGCCCCATTAAGGTATCGTAATAGTAGTCAATACAAAGTGTGTTATATTTTTAAGCATTCTGAAACCATTAGGATAGCTTTTTGTGAAAAACAGGCTGATATTTAAGTCATTATATCTCTAAGGCATGACTATTGTTCTGTTCATAAGAGAAATGAATTTAATTTGTGATTTATGAATGTGTGATTTTTATTCTTTTGTGTTTCAGTCTTTTCATCACATGACTTCAGCCCATTTTTAAAATTCCTTTGCTGTGTTTTTGCAGGACTCGTTGCATGAGAAAGAATGGCCAGCACATTAAAATGTCTTTCTTCATGTTTCATGAAAATTATGTTACAGAGCTTTAGAATGACATGAGGGTGAAATTTATTTCCCTTTTTCTCCTTCGAACAGTCACCAGTGTAGTTTGTAGATGAGAAAAATTGTGGGAAACTTGTGATTTTACGCCAAAATGTAATGTTTGATTGTGACATGTTTTTTTAAGATAACATAGAAAAACCTCCAACCATACCAGATCGAGCAGCTTTTGCTTGTAAGTGACAAGTAAACAACAATCATACAAAACATTACCTTTTTTTCTTGTGGTTAATTGGAACCTTAATTTCTCGTCTCTGATGTCCTCATTAAAACTCTCTGAACTGATTTCAAACATAACATAATCAACAATTCAGATGGAAAGAAACACACCGCCGTGGCCTGCCACTGCTTGCCAAAGGGATTGGTTTCAAGATGGTGAAATATTAACGAGGGCTTGTGTTTGACACATTCACTCCCTGGCTGTCATGCTGCCCTGCTGCCAAATGCTTGGTGTACATGACTGTGTTCATCATGTTTGTTTGTGTGTGTGTGTGTGTCGGTGTATGTGCGTGTTATCTATAGTCTGGACAGACTCAGGGCATCGCAGCAGGCAACACTGTGTTCCTGGTAAGCAGACTTGTGAATATAACACAAAGCTTTGAATCATGGAAGATAACAGGCCAGTTCACAAACACACACACACACACACATTCATGGCCTTGGCTCATTTCTCAGCACAGTGCAAAAGCAGCAGGATGAGGGAATGCATCAGGACACAGCTCCACACGACACACACGATCTACCGGCTTTCATTTACTCCCTAGGCAACAGAGCATGTCGTACAGTTAGCGCAAAACTAAACATCTACTCCAGGGACCGTCTCTAGGCAGGGGCACCGCCGAAATTCATTGCAAGACTAAAAATATTAAGAATGTGGAAGCAAATAGTGTGCAAAACTAGTGTTTTTCTGAAGTAATACTGTGCAACAGTGACACCATGTTTCAGAGCTAGGCAGTGACTCTTCTGTCGCCTTTTGAGCTCATTAGGTTCCCATTGAGCTCTAAATCATGGCGTGAATTTGAGGGGGCTCATGGTGAAATGCAGGTGACAAGCAGTGCTCCCACATCACTGTGATTGCTCAGTCAATGCGATATCAAATTCGCAGCAGGTGCACAAATTGGCCTGAATGGGTCAGTCTGGTTGTATAGAAGTACACTGACTAATTACAAAGTAAACAACTTACCCACTCGGACAGCATGGCCATTGGTCTTGTCCAGTTCAGAATTAACTTGAACTGACTGAAATCATGATCTGTGAATGAACAGGGGTTTTTTTTGTAAGCACCTAGATGAGTAAATTAATGGCACTTGTGATAATCTTAAGCATCTGTTAATAATAATCCTGGAAAACTGAAAATTATTTCAAAATAATTCTCAAACACAAGCGTTTTAAAGATTTCAGTATCAAATGGTATCACAATTGGTACTTTTGACAACACTACAAGCTACATAAGACAATTACATTTTAATGGTATTACTTGGTTTCAAATAAAAGATTCATTCACATTATGTTAAAATTACCATACTTATGAGATTCTAACTTGCTTCAGTGAAAAGCATTCACACCCTTGTAAAACAACTTGTAAAATTGAGTTTTCAAAGGACTCACGATTGCTGCAACAAGTTTGTTTCTTCTTCAGGAGAGATTAAAAGAAATTTAGCATTTTTACAGGGTTCGTACAAGGTGCTTTAAAGTGCTTGAAGTACTTGAATTTGACTTTTTCAAATTTAAGCCCTGGAAAACTTTTGAAAAGGTACTTGAAAAGTACTTGAATTTTTAAAAAGTACTTGTTTAAAAAGCAGTATATTATTATTAATTTTTGTGTTCCATAAAAATATTCTTTTTTTTTTTTCCGAAAAATGAATGATGCAGGGCGTCTGATATAATGCTGCATTCCAGGTAACCCATGTTTTTCCAACTTTCTACTTGTGAAAGTGCACTGGAATGACAGTCAATACCGTGAACCCACCCGTGAACTCGTACTAGATTGATGTGCTTCCAGTTCCGAGCTCTGACGTCACATAGCCCGCAAAACAACAATGGCAGCCCCTATGGATGCTGTGTTTAGGCAAGCTTCTCTCGCCTTATGCGCCTTTTTCCTCATCTGTCTCCTTCAAATAAGCAAGAAAAACAAATTTGCAGATAGAAATGATTGTAAATGAGCATAAGCCTGTACGGTCCACCACCCTGGAATGCTACAAAGTAAATTTTTGGGTGAACAATTCCTTTTAATGTAGCTAGCATAGAGTTGAATTATTATCTATCTATCCACAGTACCTTGCAAAAGTATTTAAACCACTTAATTTTTTCACGTATTGTTATGATGCTGCCTCATGTTAAACTGCTTTAAATGACTTTTTCTTTCACTTCAATTTACACTCCGTACACCATAACTCAGTACTTAGCTGTAGCACCTTGACAGCCTCAAGTATGTTTGTGTAGGATGTGACAAGCTTTGCACATCAGCATTTGGCAATTATCTGCCACTCTTCTCCTCACCTCTTCACCTCTCAAGCTCTGTCAAGTTGGATGGGGACAGATGCACATTTTCAGGTACATATGATCATGGAGCTCAACTAGAGTGACCCTCAGCTTCTTGGTCAACACTCTAACCAAACCCCTTCTCCATCAGTTGCTCAGCTCTAGAGTCCTGCTTGTTCCAAACATATTCTGTTTATGACAATGGAGGCTACATGCTTCTGTAAACCTTCAATGCAGCAGATATTTTTCCTCAAACTCTTCCTGAGATGTGTGGTTTGATGCAATTCTGTCTCTGAACTCTATTGGCAGTTTTTTGTTTTTTGATCTCAGGGCTTGGCCTTTGCTCTAACATGTATTTTCAGCTGTTAGAGCTTTGATTAAGACGTGTGCCTTTCCAAATCATACCCATTCAACTGAATTTCACTCAAAGTGTGGTAACATTTACAAGCAAAATTAATGCTCCTGAGCTAAATTTCAACTGTGTGAGATAAGAGTATGAAGTATATTTGATCAACAGGAACCAAAACATTTAAAGAAAGTACTTTTTAAAAATGAAAAGTGTTATAGCTCACTGAAACATTCTCAGACTAAAGCTGACAACAATGGAACCACTTGGGAGAGAACTGTCAGGAGACTTATTCCTTAGCACAAAAGAGATTTTAAGTGTGAAAATACAGCAAAAGTAACCCAGAAATTCAAAATCAATGGACTTGTGGCAAGGCCACTGAAATAATCAGGAAACGTTCATTTAGCGAATAGTGTTTGTTTTTTCATAGAAACTATCTACTGTAGCTACAGTAAGATAAACATGTACATTTTTCCAAAGCCCATATTTACAGAATATAGACCTCTGAGAATTCATACTCTTTTCTTTTGAGACCAAGTCAATCATTTCGGATCTAACAGCATTTCAATTCTAATGGTGTTGCTAGAGGAAGGAATGCAGTGAGAAGAGCCTGGCTCGCATAGTCAAGTTTAGTGGTAAAGCTTTTTTATAGGGATGTATGAGTGGTAAAAATGTGAGGGAGATGTGGTTTATCGATGCTGTTATAAATTCACACATCACTGTGTGAAGTAATCCAAAAAGTTGAAACAGAAGATGCTACCCTCTCCTCTTTCCCTGCTTCGTTGATGATATATAAGATGAAAAACCTTCATTGGACAAGCATTTCACCTGTCTTAACACTCTTGAGAACCTGTGGGGAATTCTGTAGAGAGGTGAGTTAAGCAAAACTCCCATTTAAAGACCAGGGCATTTAAAGAGGTCATCCTGCAGGAGTGACAGATGTGACAAGTTGTCATACACTCAGTGCCAAGATGAGTCAGAGCAACATACTTAAAAATACTAAGTTCTAGAATATATACACATAGAATATATGTACATATTTTGCTAAGTTATCTAAACAAGCTTCACCTGTGCTGAACTGGTTAATAATCAGATGTTTTGATTTTAACATTAAAAATGTAAATTTTGCCATTAATAAGACTTCCATAAAAACACAATTTCGAGTCGGCTGCATTCCAAACAGAATGTCAGCATGGCTTGAACACAACAGAAAATAAATATATAAATGTCATAAAATAAATGCTATAGTACTGCTTTCCCGTAGCTATTATATAGTGAAAACATGTGAATATCAAGTAGCAGCACTTGTAAATGAATTTACATTTCAGAAGTTCACCACATGCCCACTGATCTACTCCTATCAGCTATGGTAAAGGGCACAATCCTCAGCTGTTTTTTAAACAGGACCGGATCTGAGCCACTTCATTGCATAGCAAGTCCCTTTGAGTGACAGAAAGCATGTTGCACACACACATGCACGGTAAGACAGGTGATGCTGAGCGTTCAAGGAATCAGCAGTAAATGCCAACATTAACCCAAAGCCCCCATATTAATTTGCCTGCTAAAAGAAAAGTGCAATTATTTGCGCAGGCACTTTTCTCTCAAGCAGTGCAGCCCTGTTCAACCTTTCAACGTCAACAAATCAACTGCATGCAATTCATTATGCTTATAAAAGGTTATGGCAGCCTGATAAATGGGAGCCTCTGACTCATGTATCAAGTCCCTGAGATAAAGCAAAATTATGTCATGAATTATTAACTGCAATTCAATAGGTTGAGCTTCTAATCTCACAGTCCGTCAGGGCGGCTTAGGGGAGAATTCTCAACAAGATGAGGGCGGCACTAGCAGAAAAGCACTGAGAAGCAAATTCATGGCTGTGTTTTAGTGTAAGCATCTGACAACCCCAATAGCAGGAACCCTCAAATAGGACATGCATGAAGCGAACCACTGCATTTGGGTATTTTTGGGTGAGGAAAAAACAGATGTATTACCGAAGGCTCTGGAGAAATGGATTTCCTATCAGTCTGACAAGAAAATCTGACACAGCTAGCAGAAATGCTTTGCTGCCACTGCAAACCTGTTCAGGGAAATTTGTGTATTTATTCTCCCGGTGACACAGGGTAACACTTGAGTCTGGTGATCGGTCAGATGTGTAAAAAATATGTGAAGTCTCTTGTTCCTGAAAAACTGGTCACGCTGTTCGCTGGCAAGCGCTCATATCCCCTGTCAGATCCAGAAAACACAGAGAGAGAGAGAAAAATACTCTCCGGCGCTCTCTTTTGTCCCCTGCAGAGCTATTGCCATGTGATTGAGGTTGAACTGGAAAAAAAGAGAAATGTCATAGCTTCTAAAAATACAAAGTCCAAAAGCAGAGCTATAGGCGTATTTTGTTCTCCTCCAAATATTAGAAGTGCATTACAGATTCATTATTCATGAGGGTTGAGATGGATGGGGGGGCAGGGACATATGGTGCACGCTGCGTGTGGTGAAATATTAAAAAGCCGTGTCAGCGCTGAGGCCACAGTCCCACCAGGTGGGCAGATCTGCTGGACGAAGACAGCTCTCTCCTGACAACGGGCCCCGGCGGACGCACGTCTCGCGGTTCTGTGCCCAGAGACAAAGGCAGAGGGGACAGGCAGGTAGAGAGACGCTGCCGAAACATCCCGTAGAGGTCAGACGTGGCGGTCAACGGTGCGACATCTGTGGAGATTGGAGGGAACGGAGGGAGAGAGAGTTAAGGGCCAAACAAATTAGAATAAAATGAACAGGTCAGAGGCTTGATTATTTGTGTGACCGGAGGTGCATCGTAATCATTCTGCAGTGTTACTTCAGAGTTAGTGCATCCTAATACAACTGCATAGAAGGCAAAATATGGTCCGTTTGGGAGACGACAGAATGATAGGAGAGAGATAATCATGAAATTTGTTGAAGTTGTAAATGAACACTGAAATATTTGCATTTAATTTAATGTGTTATTTGCTATTTATTTGTAATTATGCACTCTCAGAAATAAAGGTACAAAAGCTGTTAATGGGGTGGTACCTTTTAAGAAAGATACATGTTTGTACCTAAAGGGTTCATTTTGGTACCCCTAAAAGTATTTTAGTACTTAAAGTGTACATATTTGAACCTAATAGGTACAAAAGTGTACCTTTTGAAAAGATACCATCCCAGTGACAGCTTTTGTACCTTCTATTTCTGAGAGTGTGCATGCAGTTCACTTGCAATGCATGAGTAAACATTGTTTCAATTAAATCCATCATCCTTTTCAGTACATAGACATTATCTTAAAAATAATAGTTTTCTGGCAGGTAGATAATGGGAGAGACATTATTAATTAGAAAGGGTGTGTTTGGGGTGTGTTTGTAAGTCTTTGTTTATTAGAAATGAAAATGAGCAGGTTGGTAAATGACCATAATGAGTCAATAAAACCTAGCTCATTTATTGCTAATGGGAAATCTATGCAGATTCATGATGATGGATGCCTGTCCATCATATGCTCATTCGGATCATGCCCTAACTTGAATGGAGCACCTTGGGCTACATTGAGAGAGAAAGCATGCTGGGTAATTAAATGTGAGCAGTCATAATGTCCAGGACACAAAGGTTTTTTTAAGCAATGATGAGGACACAAAATGAGTCTGCACTAGCCTTTTTTTTCTGTGCATGTAGTTAATGTTTATTAATTTTTTACAGTTTTGTTAAGCAGTTTTGTTGGGACACATCAATATTAAAACTTATAGCAGATATGACACATTGATAATTATTTTCATAATTATTTTTGTGCCCATAACTGACAAACCTATATATATATATATATATATAATTTTTTTTTTTTTCTGCAGAAAAACAGGATATACTGTAGGAATTAAATAGACATTTGACAAACCAAGTGCTGTTAAAAAAGTTTGGGGGTGAGTTCTGAAAGAAATTAATACTTTTATTCAGCAAGGACACACTGAACTGATCCAAAGTGACAGTAAAGAGTTTTTATAATGTTAGAGAAGATTTCCATTTCAAATAAATTGTGTTCTTTTGATCTTTCTGTTCATCAAATAATCCTGAAAAAAAAAAAAATCAAATAAAAATATAAAACAGATGACAAAAAGAAATGTTACTTGAGCACCATATATGTAACGAGGGAGACTGAGACGTGCGGATCCAAGTGCAGACATTTATTGTTTACACACACAGTACAGGCAAGCAG
>JAUMHE010000056.1:7203746-7229782 GCA_032359235.1 Enteromius mattozi
AGGTGGGTGGAGACAACAAGTTCATAATAAGAGTCCTGAATACAGAGCGGAGGGACAGACAAACAATAAACATAGTCTGGGCTGGAGTGCCCTCTAGCGGAGCATAATGGCACCTCCAGCTGGCAGACGGCGGAGAAGCCCACCAGGGTGGCGCAGATGGCGGAGAAGCCCACCAGGGAGGCGCAGACACCCACCAGGGCGGATCAGACGGCGGAGACGCCCACCTGGGCGGCGCAGACGGTGGACATCGTACCTGCGTCCGGTTCGGGGTGACTGGTCCCGGCAGCCGGGGCAAGTCTGGATGAGAGCTCAACGACCCCTGGGCCTGGTTCAGGGCTGAGCAAAAGTTCAGCAGCCTCCATGGCTGGTTCTGGGTAGGTCAACAGTTCGGTGGCCTTCGTGGCCTGTTCAGGGCAGGAAGGAAGTTCAATGGCCCCCGTGGCCGATACAGGGTCTGGCGTGAGTTCCAGAATGGCCCTGACAGAAAGACTCGGAGGTTGTGCAGCCACCAGCGGAGACCCTGGAGAGTCTACGACCGAGGTCGACATCTCCGGGGGTCGTGCAGCCACTGGTGGACCCTCCGTTGTCAGGACTGGACTTAACAAAGGCTGTTGGACCAGGAGAACGGAATCTAGAGGTTGTGCAGCCACCAGCGGGACCTCTGGAGAGTCGGCTGACACCTCCTGAGGTTGTGCAGCCAGTGGTGGAACCTCTGGGAATTTAATGTCACTGACAGGCTCAGGTGGCTCGGGCCACGCCAAATCTGGAGTACTGACAGGCTCTGGCGGCTCGGGCCACGGCAAATCTGGTTCACAGGAGGGTTCGGGGGAGCAGTGAGAGGCCACTAGGGTGCAGTGTGCGGCCCACACACTGAGGATGGCAACCGGCATAACAGGAAGCACCGAAGACAGGGGAACAGTCTCTGAAACGGCTGGTGTGAAAACCCTGGTCACACCAGCTGCCCTTACAGACATCAACGGGAGGTCCGTTAAGCTGGCTCTCAGCCTCACGTGCCTCAGAAGAGCCTTGATGTCTCCATACGCGGCACTCACGACACCGGGGCACACTGGAGTGGTGCCCGTGGTGGCTGAAGACTGCGGCTGGACTTCCATTTTGGCTGAAGGCTGGTGCTGTGGCTCAGGATCGGCAGCCATCTTGTGCGAGGACTCGCGATCGAAACCATGTTGAGCAGTGACTGTGATGTAGCTGCCATCTCGTGCAGTGACTCGAGTAGGGCAGCCATCTTGTTCAGTGATGCGGGTATTGCGGCAGTCGAGTGCAGCGGCTCTGGTGTAGCAATCGCTGGGCGATGGAGTCGTCGCTCACTGTTGATACCGCAAACCTCCTCATTCCCTACACCAACAGTTAAAGCAGATCCACAAAACAAGAGCCCCGAATCTATTAACTCGGCCAGTGTCCAGTTAGGATTTTCCTCAGGCAGACAGTCAAGTAATTCAGAATCCAGTCCTATCAGAAAACTGACCTTTACTCTTTCGTCATCCTCCCGCACGAGATGACCATAAGTGATAAATTCCTCCACGTAATCCTCTATGTCACGCCCCCGCTGCATTATCGAGCTAGGTCGTGACAATGAAACCCGGTCATCTTCCCGCTGTGGTAGCGCAGAGAAACGCTGAGGCGCGGAGAACAGATACGGGGAATCCCCTCTTACCGCTGGCTGGTGTGAGTAGTCGCTGGATCCTATTCGGCTCGTCATTATGTAACGAGGGAGACTGAGACGTGCGGATCCAAGTGCAGACATTTATTGTTTACACACACAGTACAGGCAAGCAGGGTCTAGGAACGGCGAACGGGAATATCAGAGGCAGAGACAATAGAATAATTCAGTGTTCGTAGCGGAGGTCAGACGAACTTAATCCAAGGGGCAAAGACGAGGTCGAGTATCCGGGTACAGGCGAGGTCGAGAACAGGGAACAGAGAAACACAGGGAAAACCGGAGAAACACGAATGGCTTTCAAAGGGGAAGACGCAGGGTACATCCAACAATGACGAGCGAATTCACATACTACAAATGGGGCTTATGTACACATGACGACAAGGCTAAGGGGAGGGGGAACGAATGAATCACTATGGTGACAGACAAGGTGGGTGGAGACAACAAGTTCATAATAAGAGTCCTGAATACAGAGCGGAGGGACAGACAAACAATAAACATAGTCCGGGCTGGAGTGCCCTCTAGTGGAGCACCTCCAGCTGGCAGTCGTGACAGTATATATATATATATATATATATATATATATATATAATTAAAATGTAAAAACATTTTTAAAAATTGTAGTAGCATTTCAAAATATTTCTGTTTTTACTATATTATGGACTGAATAAATGCAGCCTTGATAAACATAGACTTCTTTCAAAAATATGTAAAAGATATTACAGACCCCCAACTTTTGTCAGATCAACAGAATCGCATATATGTACTTGAGTAATGTGAGCTATATCCATGTGTAATTATTAGTATATTCCAACAGCTTTGACTGGGTGGAGCGGTCATCAGTCTGGGTAGACCAGAGCAGAACTGACCCTTATGTGGCCTAATCTCTGCGTTAGAGCTTTGAATGTTCCTCAACGAACCCGAGAGAAAAAGAGAGCGACACAGACAGACAGACAGACAGAGGCACAGAAGGGGGCTAAGCATGTACCCACTTCCTCTGCCAAGCCTTGATCAGACCCTCATAAAAGCGCATAAAAGGCTCTTTCCAAGGCAAGCCAGCTTTCATGAATAGCGCTGATGACAGCCCCCAAATTTCCAGGCGCAGCGAAGTACTGCATGTGAATCACAGGTGGCGCCTGGCTTCACTGCTCTGATTAACCTCTTCCATACTGCTTGTCTGCTGTCGGAAACTGGATTTCAGGAGGGACGGCCAGAGCCTGGCAAGATGATAGATGAACCCATCTGAAGTGCAGGATCTAAAGAGACTGAGAATGACGAGGTTTAGAGCTCCATCATCACTAGCTGTGTCCTTTATGTTGTAAATGGTTAAAGCCCCAGCAAGTCCATAAGGTGCCCGCAAGGGAGCAGTAAACACGAGGAGACTGTAACTCAGAGGTCTGGGGACAGATAGAGAGGAATGTTCTCAACAGACAGTGCAAATGTGAAATTCCCATGATGCAACAAGATAAAGACAGCTGAGACCCTGAAAATCTCTGAGTGAAATATAAATCTCTCTATTCAGTTTGAGTTTCTGTCTGGCCCTCCAGACAGATTCTCAGATATGTCCATTTCAGAAGGCTCACATCATGGTCCTTATTCACAAAAGGTATAAAAACTATGGCAGGCTGTTGATAAAAATGTTTAAATGCACTCTTAAAAATGCGTTTGCAATATATTTTGGTCTCCCCAAAGAAGCTCTAATTAAAGAGTTCTTAAAAGAACAATTTTTTGTCAGTGTGAAGGATATTTTAATGATCTAAAGGACTTTTTTATGTTGTATAGAACCTTTTGTTCAGTGGAAAGGTTCCATGGATGTTAAAGGTTCTTCATGGAACCACAGATTCCAATAAAGAACCTTTATTTAAAAAAAAAGTGTGTGTGAATACTCTCATAATTTTTTTCATTTCAGTTTTGATAGCCCTAATAAATGTATACGCAAATTTAGTAACCTGCACTAAAAATGTCCAAGATAATCTAAGATTTTGGCCTTTCATTTGAGCAAAGTAGCACGCCTTTGTCAGATTCTGTTGGCTTGTCTTAATGAATATGTAATTTAGGGTGTGCTTCTATAAAAGTGCAAAATAAATGGAGGGGTCAATGCAAGATTAAATTGCAGCTGCAAATCGATTTATCAACCCTGAAAGTCATTTCATAAATGCCGTGTGCAAATTAATATGACCAAAAGGCAGGTATTAATCTGAATCACATGGAGCATGGCAACTGTCAGGTGGAGAACAGAGACTACAGTCAGATTTAACAAATACAACTGTTCTATAAGAAATGTAGAATTATTCCTCATGAACTTTCTGTAAGCAGTTGTTTTATGTAAAACGTCTAAAACATGAAATCTTTACTGAACACATTGTTGTCATTGAGTTCATAAAATTAAAAGCCTGATTTAAATAAGGGTGTGTCGAAAATATTTGCTAATTGGGCTATATGCACAGTTAGAGTGCACACACACAATTTGTTAGATTGCGCAAGTAAATTAAAGTAACATTTATTTGGGATCTCAGTAAATCAGGGCGAATAAGGTTCTTTCAGTACACTGCATGTGTCCCTTATTTGGAAATATTTTTATCTTGCTGTGTATGGTTTTTGACTGATTACACTCTCAGGGAAATGCTCATTGTTTTTTTTGCAGTTTTAATTTACATTGTAATTAGAACAGTGCAATTAATTAACCTCCACTAAGTACCACTTAATAATCCACATGGAGTGCTGTTAATTACTTCAGTGTGATAATCATAAACCGGTCATTCAGTCACAGCCACAATGGCAATTCTTTTGTCCCAGATGGTGAAAAACCCACTGTCCCAGATTTGGAGAAAAAGAGATTAAATATACCATCTACGGTAAAGCTCATGTTCATTCATAGCTCTGGAGTCTCAGTGAGATTTTCACTTATAGTTCATATAAGTATAAACTTCCCAAGTGACAAAAAAGTTTTAAGTTTTCACGTTAAGTTCTGAAAATGTAATATATTCACTGAATGTCAAAATGTTTTATATAATTAGAAAAAAATGTTTTTCAGTGTTATACAAAGGTTAAGTGAACATTCATACATAAAAGTTACTTTTGAATGGTTTCTGAAACAAATAAAAACAGTTAAAAATTCAACACACTATGTAGAAATAATGTTTTTATGCCAGATAACTTTAGGTGAACATTCTATTAAGAACCTTTGTTAATAAACAGATTTCACAAAGTTGTTTAAAGCCAAAGTTCTGAGAACATTCTCTATTAGATGATAGAGATGTGTGTAAATCTTTATAGATGCAAATTAGATGATGAAAATTATTTTCTCATCGTTCTGTATATGCAGAATTATAACAGATATTGTGTACGGTCAGAGAAGTCACTTTTGCTGTCTGAGCAACCAGATTTGAAGATGGTGTGAGACATCATTGAAATCTAATGAAACGCTATAGGAGACATATCAGTCTGTTCTATCTAGTTGCTGTTTAGGTGAAAGGGTTGAGATATTAAGGAGATTTTGTTTGTGCCTTATGTTTGGTTTTGGCGTGTGGACCACTTTTAACACCTCCACACTTCAATATACTTTGAAGTTATATCATATCTGTGGTCATATCACTTAAATTCATGCAACCCTCATCGCGAGCTCTGCATGTTGTTTCTGCATCTGTGGGCTGTAGTATTGAAAGACTGACCTGAACTTCCCTCTCAGGCCAGTAGCAAAAAAAAAAAAAAGCTTCAAAATCATGCATTCACTAGCAGAAGTGGAAGCTTTGAAAACCTTCACTGTATGCTTTATTAATGCAAGAGCAGCAGAAAGAGCGAGAGAGAAAAAGCATGACTGACCGGCAGAATTTTGGCCGGGGACAGAAGAACAGGAACTGCCCCGTCATCAGCACTTCACAGGAAAGCACAGCCACATTAGCCAGCGTGGCAGAACCACTTCGTCATGCTGCAGAATAATGTGGCCGCCATTGCAGTCCCATGCGTTTCAGCTGTAAGCCGCAGGGGTGTGCGGCGCCAAGCATGTCATTAGAAATTATAGCGCAGACGCAAAGACGCAAATGCTTTAACTTATCGTAACACACACACACTTGCTCACACATACTTAGAATTTTAATGGTTTCTAAATGGAGTGGATAGTCTCCATACTCTGTGCAAAATAGACAATGCATGTGCATCCTCTTAAATTCTATGTTAACGTGTATTAGGTAACACTTGTTAACTGCTAACTACGACTTTTCCCTCAATAAATTCTTAATTTGCTGCTTATGAATAGTTAGTAAAGTAATTGTTAAGTTTAGGTATTGGGTAGGATTAGGGATGTCGAATAAGGTCATGTAGAATAAGTAGAATTGCTGTTGCCTTTATCAGGTCACAAAGAAATTATTGATACAGTTTATTATTTATTGAACACTGGCACTCAACTTTGCGGCCTACTACTGGTGCTTCCCAGTTTATGTCTTTACAGACTGATTATTCTTGTTGACTGTGATGCATCCAGTCTTGCACTCTGAATATGGAATTACATAACATATACAGCCAAATGGCAGGAAGTGTGTAGAGTGTGCTTGTATGTTTTGGCTCAGTCTGTGCTAGCAGTGTTGTGCCGTGGCATGACCGTCTGGACTCGACACAGGGATTACAAGTGTCCGCTGTGAAGAGGGATGGGTCTCACAGGAAGTGACACATGCTGTTCGCACCCCGCCCACTCTGTGCTAGTGGTAAAGCGATGGCTGGAGACGTTAAGGATACTATTGCTGTTGAAATGTTTACCACACATAGGTCTCCCCACATTTTGTCCTACAACAGAAGCATATGCCTGTCTCTTAAAGAGAGAGTTCGCATTTGTGTGTGTTTTTTTCTATTGTGATGTTCCAAACCTGTATCTATATATTTTTTTTTAATCCAAAAATGTAGTCTTGACTATATCCCTACACCTACTGTAAACTTAATCTTACCCATCAGTAATCCTTAAAATCAGAGGAAATAATGAATGGCACTGATGTACAAGCACCAAACACTGATTCTAAGCCTAAACTTCACAAAATCGACTGCTTCTTCAAATCTGATTATTAATCGCATGTCGCACTTGGTAAAATTAGGTTCTGCAGGAGTTGTTCATCACAGATTTTTTACATGGTGAATGGTGACCACTGTGATTTTCAATGAATAACGGCTTAAATTTCTGTGTGTTTATTATGTAAAGCACTTGTATGGCTACAAAAGACATGTAAAGCATGAGCCATATGAACTTTTGTGTTCTTTTGTGGTGTTTTTGTCCTTCATAGGTTAGAAACAACATGAGGGTGAGTGAATAATGAAAGAATTGTCTTTTAAAAAACAAACAACAAATGTGCTTTAACACATGCTGATTCTCCTTTGTTTGTCTCCATGAACATGTTTGTGAGGGTAGCTGGTGACAGGCATCCGGTGCGGATGTCAAAAAACTGTCTCGGAGCCCAGGAATACTTATTTGAATTCTGACACTTGGGGATAAAACAGGTCAAGGCACATTTGTTTCAAGGACATATTGTAGGACAATTCCCATTTATCAGTGCATGTCCCTATTACCAGGGCTTTAGCCCAAGAAACTTTTGTCCACTGTATTTTACCAAAGTTTTGCTGTTAACACCAGTGGAGGGAGTTTGAATTTAAATCAGTTATTTCTAACATTGCTGGGCTCAGCGGATGTATTCATGATTGATTTTTAATGTGGGTCATGTTGTTTGATGATTGAGTTCTTTGCAATATAGTAAGACTCGGTGCGTTTGAGTCAATGGCGAGTTCCAACAGCAGCTGCAGACTGTGAGAAACTTGCTGTGTTGTTGAAGGTGCAAACCTGAGCCGTCTCTGAAGATAAGGCTTTTCCTCCATCTGCAGTGTCTGATATGCAGCTCCACTGTAACAGGCTTTGCGTTCAGAGAGTTTCCAAGCCGCTTTGGTGCCACAGCTGTCAGGGGACATCAGCCGAGGTTTCCTAAATTGATCAGGCGCTGAGAGATTACTGGTCAACAACAACCATTTCTCTCCAGTCTCTCAAATCTCTGCCCACACACACATATTAAAGCCTGACCTCTAATGGAGGATAAATAGACCAGACTTTCTCTCAACATGAACCTTCCTATCTAGTTGTGATACAAATGATCATTATCAATCTGTCATTTTTTATTTGTCTTCCTTTTTTATAGGTTTGTGCAATTCCATATGTGTATGTGAATTAGATATATATTCAATGTTATTTTGCTATTTTAAAGTGACCCTATTATGGATAATAAAAGGTCTATATTTTTGGGTTTGGGAGTCCAAAAAACACTTTAATTGTCTTATACTATGCATTTATATTTACCTCTATTTTTCAGAAATCCTCCTTTGTGTGATGCTAATCTGCAGTGATTGGTCCGATTGGTCTTATTTTCATTTTATCATGCATTAAAGCAGTGTTTGTGATTGCAGTGCTGCTTTGTGTACAGTGTTACCGGGGAAACCCCTATTTTTACTGCACCTATAGTGGCCAAAACCGTTCGAATCAGAGCTGCAACACACTAGGATCTTGCTGCCGTGTGGTCACGTGGTTCATGGAGATCTCAGTAGTTCCAAACAACTCTGCCCTGTCAATATGTTTGAATGGGTTTAAGTAGGATAGACAGCAGTCAGACAGCAGTTAGTTTGGCCTCACTGTACCTCATTCAAATTCCTACAAGGAGAGAGAAAGATTGCAGAAAGACTAAAAACATAAAAATATGATAACTAGCATCTGGTTATGATCGCTATTGAGGTGTTTCTCATGCTATCTAACTCTAAATATAGCATAACTGCCTATTATCTAAAATTAAACATTAACTATAATGCATTTCATAAAATCCAACTACTGGCCTGATTTCCGAGTGGTAAAAATAATGCGTTAAAATGCCAAAAACTGCTGTAATTTCCTAAATTTTCTGGTGAATGTTCTTGAGAAGCACTGAAATTAATGGACTTCAATGCTGGAACTATTGGTTGTTTGGAACTATTGAGAGCTCCATGACACGCTTTACTTTAGCATTCCTCAGTTCCTATGGAAGCCTATGGGAGTTTCGCAACTCTGATTCTCAATGGCTCTTCTAGTTGCAAAGACTGAATTTGCATTTTCATTCAGACCAATGCGAAAAGACCAACAAGTGGGCGGGCAATATGCTAATGTTTCATGTTGACGTCAACATGAAACTGCTTGGGATTCGTTTTAATAATTCAGAGTCAATATATATATATTTACTAACTTCAGAAAGGACAAAAGCACCATTAAAGTATCATATTATTGTTCATATGGCTCATTTACAAGATGCCAAGTCCTCTGAAGCCATAGCTTAGAGGATCAAAGGCATTATTAGCCAAAATTTCACTGACCTTCTAGCCATTCTGTCCTTCCAGCCATTTATTTGTTTGATTATAGCTTGATCTTCATCGATTCTTGTGTGTTTTTTGACATACCACATTTTCATGGTTTTTCTTATAACTGTCAAAATGACAGCATTTGAAATTATCCGTCAAAAATTGGTAAATAACAGATACCTTTTGGGTTACCACAACCTTTGTTCCCATCGTACACTGGGACATATCATTCCCAGTCAACAACAGCCACTCAAAACAAGGATGTCATGAACAATGCAAGCAAATTCTATTATCTGCAAGACAAACAATACACGTTCACCACGTGCAAGAATAGATGCGTTTTTCTCAGTTTTGGAGACACATGCATCTTTATTTGGGTCGTGTTTTCCCCGAGCATGGAGCAATCTAATGAGAGTCAGCTCTTTTTCAACTCATTTTGCTCTCTATCGATTTTTATCGGCAGCTCAATTTTCACATCTGAAGCTTAATTGTTCATGCAATCCCTGTATGGCATATTCCAATTCACAAAGAGATGAAACAGTTGGGAGGAAAGGATGTGTAACTCCGAGGGGGCTGTAGCTGTGCTGGCGACGGTGGCCTTGTACCATAGATTACAGTGCCCTCTGTTGACAGGTCCTTGAATTTTTGCAACATGCCTGGATGCAGATTGGAGGGAAATGTTTTTCTTTTTATGCCACAAAACCACATTATGTCATCCTAGACTTGGTCTGTTTTTGCTATCACATTGATAATAATAGTATTTCTGGTGCTCTCATGATGTGACTCATGTGAGGGAGAAACAGTGGGCAGTTTACAAGCAAAATCTCCTCCTTCCAGTAAAAACAAGTCCAGCTTTAATACATAACGTGATTTCCCTTCTGAAACATGATTTGTGAAATACCTTGAACTTGCTTTTATGTGCACCAGATAAGCAGCATGCATTTATTTCCTCTTTAATTATCATGCGGGTCGGTGCAATCTGTGGTCAGGGACGCAAAATAAAAGAATAAGGGAAAGAAACAAGATTTCAGAAAGAAATATTTTGCCTGAATAAGCATCTACGAGAGCACTGACCTATCAGTCCTTTCCCATGATCCATTCACCTGGGATATTTCATCGCAGTCATTCGATTCAAGCACTCTATAGGTATGGATAAAGGAGGAAATATGATTTCCCCCGCTGTGCGTGGTAGACTTATCGACTTTCTTATGTGCTTGAGAATAATGAACTTCCATTCTGGGCTGAGGTTAAGTGGCAGTGTGTTTGTTTTGATCGCACGAATGTCAAGCACTTTTGAACATATATGGCCTTGTAAAAAATGTGCCAGAAATGTGCCAGAATGGAGAGAATCAAGGACAAGTCTCACTGTGGGCCATTAGAAATCTAATTAATGAAATTTAGCTTTGAGTTGCTTTCATGGCCCGTCCTCATAAGTTGCAAGTTGAGTTTCATTTCAATTTTGCTCTCCCCTGCTGTCACTCATGATGTGCGTAACACAGCACTACATAATTGAAAACCAAGCGCTGCATCCCAGAATGTCTCTCTCAGCAGATTTTGACGCTGTAAGCCCTTGACCAGCAGAGAATTAATAATTGTTACATGGGTTCCACTTGCTACAGTCACCCTCCATTTGAACAAAACATTTAACCCTTGTATTATAGTTTTGCACAAATACACTGCAGGAAAATGCATCTGTTTGACACCTAACATGGGTTTGTGAACGTGTGTGCTTTTCGTTTAAGCCCTTTAATTGCCAAAGCCCTTCATTAGCACACAATATGCAATTATAGTTACATGACCGCGTGTCTCATGCTGATACACTGATGGAAAAACAGACACTGAGAAGACAATAGGAGAGAAAATTGCAGTGTGTATATGTGCATGTTTACATCTTACATCTGGGGTTCACCAGGGACTTGCAAAGGGTATTTCTAAGAATATTTTTTAGGGCCGTCAAAGTTAATGTGCATTTATGGTAGCATGAAATGTTTAACAAAATGCAGTATGTTTAACGTACAAAATCTGATAATATTTTGTAATACATTTTCATTCTGTTTTTTTTTTTTATTATTTATTTTTGGCATTTTTTTGCGATAGGACAGATCAGTACTGACAGGAAATGAAGTGGGAGAGAGAGAGGGGAGCGGAATCGGGAAAGGTCCTCGAGTCGGGATTCGAACAGCGGACGCCCATGTGCAACAGCACTATATGTCGGCGCACTGCCCACAAGGCTATCGGCGCCGACCATTTTCATTCTGTTTTATAAAGAGTGGTCAAATCATGAGATTATTAGTGGATATTTCATTGTGTTTGCTTCACTAATTTATAACTAAAAGACAAATTCTCTTATTGTTTGTAGCCTCTAATAATAATAATAATAAAATTTGACAATGACATTATTAAAGCCAATTATTTATTGTGGAAACACTTGTGTTGCACAACAATTGTGTTGTCTTTATAATATTTTTCTCTCACATTTTACACTGCTTTTCAAAATTTTGGGGTCGGTAAGTCTTTTTTTACACTTTCATTCGGCAAAGACACAATACATTAATCAAAAGTGAAACTAAAGACATTTATAATGTTTAAAAACAAAAAATTCAAATAAATGCTATTTTTTTAAACTTTCATCAAATATTATATACAAATCTATCTGGAAAAAAACCCCATAATGTACCGTATCCTAGTTTCAACAAAATTATTATGCAACACAACTGTTCTGAACATTAATAATAAGGAATATTATATAATAAAGAACACTAAATTAGCATATTAAAATTATTTGTGAAGATCATGTTACACTGCTGTAAATTCAGCTTTGCCATTACAAGAATAAACTACAGAAAACAGTTATTGTAAAATTTTCAATATCTTTTTTTTGTGTGTTTTTGATCAAATAAATGCAGCTAGATATAAATACGGAAATACGTAGCTTATTTATATTTCAAGAAGTTTGCCAAAGCATGTTATCTGTTATTTAACCACAGTGACCCCATGTACAGTACACCTTATTTTTTTCAGACCGTCTGGTCATAAGTGAAAAGAGCTAAAGAGGATTAAAACACTGTAATATCCAATAACGCAATCCATATCAGAAGGTTAATGAGTTTTAACCTTCCTTTTCACTTCTTTTCTTTACTTGCACTAACGTACTGGCATAATGCATGCAGTCGCTATCAGAGACCCTTCGTTTAAAACACAAGTCACAAGTGGTCTCGTCTTAATGCAGGAGTAAACAGCGAGACGTCTCGGCTGACCACTTCTGATCAAATCACTCCATCTAATACCAGGTGTAAACAGTGCCTTAGTTAAATTGATGTAAAACGCCAAGATCTGGTTCATTTGAAAGTGTTTCCTCTGTCCTCTGCAAGCAATTAGCCCACAGCACAGAGAGCTCTTAAAAGAGGTCACAGTAATTGCTAGGAGGTGGGTGATAAAAACGAAACCAGTTAAATTATCATAGGCAGACAGGCCGGCGGTTTGCGACATCAGTTCTTCATCAATAAACTGCCTCTGTCGTTAAAAGGGCCTGGAAGGGAGATTGGAGATTTAATATGGGTGTTATCTCCTTTGGAAACCCTACTGAGGCATGTATCGTATTTTAGATCTTATGACTCTCCTCTTTCCTGGAGTTATAGATTCATAACAAATTCGTGTCTCGTAAATTGAAGACAACTCTGCTTTGCTTTTGTTGGCAATTCCGTCCGAGCGTTCCTGATGTCCGACGTGATTCCGTACAAGTGAGTGACGTCGTCTCAGCCCCACAGTTAAAGCAATTTAGAGATTTCAATAGAAAGCAACGGTATGACAACACAGGCTGAAAGAGGCTGAAAGCCCGGGGAGCGGAGAGGTCTATCTGAGTGGTTTGAACATGGCAGATAGTTTCATAAAAATTTTGTAGTCATTTCTCCGGATCCAATATTGTGAGATGCGCATGAACGCACTTTATCATCAAACACAATGCCTGACAGAGATCAGAGTAGAGGAATCGAGTGTGATGGAAGGGCCATTACAGAAAGCTGTTCTTTTCTAACACTGAGTTTCCTTCACATAAAATTGAAAAAAAAAGAAGAAGAAGCAGAAACATGCCGTCTAGCTCAATTTGTGTGAAAAAAAAAAAAAAAAACACCTCCTAATGGTTTCGTTTGAAGTCTAAATTGTCATCTGTACAGTGTCTAATGATGGGATTTGCCCAACTCCATTACACCTAAAGGCTATTGGCAATCAAATACTATGCTGTGGATTATTTTCATAGGAATGAACAAATCGCCACAGTTTAACCGTGACAGAACCTCAGGATTTTGGCGGAATGTATATGAGAGTTTCCAATGTAAAGGAAGTTTATTCATCAGCAATATTATATTGGGTCGTCTTTAAAACAAAAAAAAGATTGATTTGGTGCTCATGCTTTATGGCTCCGATTGCTTCTCATGGGTAAAATCTTTAAATAGCTGTTTATGAAATGCCATGCCAGGGTTTTATAGTGCTTTTTCTGTTCTCTTGTTTATGGAGCCATAAATCTTGTTATTCGCTGACACGAATAATCAAATATTAACTATCCGACCCCATTTATTCAATCCACAAATTGAGTCTATAAAATTTGAAAGCGTTTGATACAGAGGCAGCAGTAAAGCTTTGCAGTTTTTGAAACTTTTCCTGAGATGAGCAATCCAGTTTTAGTTTTTGTCGAGGCCTATGCCAGTTTTTTTTTATTGCATTATGAATTAAATAAATCATAAGAGGTCTAATTTTCCTGTAAAGAAGCACTGTTGCTGACAGCTGTGTGGGCTAGAGAGGTCTGATTCCTACAGGGCTCTGCAGTGTCTGTAGTTTGCGTTTAGAGGTTTTGAAGAGCGCTATGAAATTGGAGGTGTCTCGGAAACTGTCAGGACTTTGAGCTTGTTAATTTATGAGCTCGTTGTAGAGGAACTCCACCAGGCATAATGTGCCACGCCGTTATAGAGCATTTCATTGATCTGCTCACATTAAATATGTCCAAGACTCTCTGCCTGACAATTGATGAAATTTCACTCAAAAAGAGTTTGATCTCTCTCGCTTTTCCCAGAAATGTGTTGCATTTAAAATCACACAGGCTCTTTAATTAGACAGGTTTGGCCTCTCCTGTGACATCTCGCTTGTTTTTATATTATGCAGACCTCTTTTCTTTACACCAGAATGTCCCAAATCAACAAAAAATGTGGCATACATAAATAATCCTTCCTGCTTGACTTGAGTCACTCTTTAATTCATGCTACTAAGCTCCAGTGCAGCTAAAAGTGTTCACTTGGTTTTTGTCAGCAGAAAATCTTTATTTTTAACCTCAGAAACACCTTCAGTGACAAGCTTTCCACTGCTTATAAATCATTTAACATCATTCTTAAGCTCTGCAATTGACAGATCTTTATTTTTATATACATGCTTATTATCTCAGCACTGGTCTGTAATATTTTACTTAAAGGAATAGTTCTTGCAAAAATAGAAATAGGCAATTATGATGTGGCTTCAAATACCTGGAATATACAATCTGATCTCACGGCAATTCGTACATATTTTACGAGGTGGCTATTTCGTACAAATTTGTACGACCTCACTCATATGAATTCATACGATTTCTTCTAAATCGTATGTATTTTATGAGTTGCCAATGAATTTGTACGAATGACCTAAACCTAACCCTGCCCCTAAACCTACCCGTCACAGGGTTTTAGACAAATCGTACAAGTGAGGTTGTACGAATTAGTACGAATTAGCATGAATTTGGGACCTCGTACGAATACATACGGTTTTATGTTGTTGTTTTTTGTTCTTCAAAGCCGCTGGCACAATCCTCTTTCACCAACCTAGGCTCATTGGAAATACGTGCCTCCAGATACATTTCTGCAAAACTAAAAAAGTCGCTGCAGTTTCCAGTTGAAATGATCACTAGAGGCAGTAAAACTCCCACAACTTTATTTTTTTTTTTCATATAAAAGTATTATTTACAAGTACATTTTTGATTAATAAAGGCAAATTTTCACACAATTACTTGCAGAATGTTATGACTTCAAAACATTTTTAACATCCTGCATGATTCGAAAACTGATACTTTTGAACGTTGTCGTGCTTAAGTGATATGGCGTTGCACTTAGGTGATGAAAACGCTGGTTCAAATCCCGTGTAAAACGGTCTGAGGAAATAGCTCAAATCAGCATAAAGAAGTAAAAGTAGCATGGCTACATAAGTGAAATTACTTTTGCATTTGTTAACGCTATCGGGTAGGTTTGGGTTTGGTGCAGGGGATATTTCTTTAGAGACACTCACTGGATATTTGAATTCTGAACGGCCACAAAACATACCTCGAACAAACGTGCCACATTTGCGTATTAAACGTGTGTTTTAGCGACACTCTCTGGACGTTTCACTTTCAAACAGTAATGTAGGTAATTGCAGGGTTGCAGAAATGTATGTAGAGGCACGTGTTTCCAATGAGCCTGGGTTGTCCCTTACTGTATGGAAAAAAAGAAGCTTAGACATTCTAATAAAATACTCATTTAAGGCCCGTTCACACCAAGCATGACAACTATAAAGATAACGATAACTATAGTTGCGTCCACACCAGTAAATGATATTGTCTGTTTATTTAAATTCCTAAGCACGTGATAACAGGATTGATTTTGATTGGTTGTCAATGTTTCTATCATTCATCAGCTGGAAAAAAATCGTTCTGAAAATGATTTGCAACGATATGGTTTCTCTGTCCTGTAGTTGTGGTGTGGATGCTGCTATTCTTTATCATTGAGAACGATTTTTAGAAGTAGATCTTTATTGTTATCATGCTTGGTGTGAATGGGCCTTTAGTGTTTCATGGAAGACATAGGTTTGAAACGACATGAGGATCAGTGCATTTGGGTGAAAATTTTGGGGGGAATTATTACCAAAGAGCAAATAGAGTTCAAATACATGTTGATAAGTTTATTTTATTTATTTATTATGATTTTGAAAGAATATCTTATGCAAGAAAATTCAGTGATATTGTCAAATATTACTGCAATTTCAAATAAAATTTGAATATATTTGATGGCAAGGCTGAACTTTCAGCTTTAGAAATCATTTTATTATGCTGATTTGATCCTCAGGAAACTTTTCTAACTATTATTCATGTTTTTATGTTTTTCAGGATTCTTCATTCACTTAATATAAAGCATTCATTTGAAACAATGTTAATAGTTTACTTGCTCACTTTTAGATGAATGCATCCTTGCAGAATTAAATTATTAATTTCCTTATCAGTGTGTGAAATACTCTGTAGCAAAGAATTGAATGTATAGTTTACATGTCAACTCAATGTAAATTGAGTAGAAGTCTTTTCATTCTTCTCAGCGCTATTTGGCTTTCTGTTCTTCTCTCGATGTGGACATTTAGACTCAGTGTATATTAAAGAAGATTGTGTTTGAAGTTTATGAGACAGTGCCACTTCCTCAGGCTGTAATTCGCTTTTCATTTGAATCTCAACTCATGCGTAGTAAAATAAAATGCACTCGTATGAAGGATAGCACAAAAAGCTGCATCAAACCCTGACGGCTGCTGATCAGTTGAATTCTCTTGACTACTATAATTTCTTTACTTTCTGTTGTTGCTAGGCTACTTGCAAGAAGCACAAAAATAGCTGCAACAAGTAGTATATAAAACTGCTAATAAACCTCTGGCATTTGTGTAGTTTACGACTTCTGCCTAAGAGAATCTGATGGCTGCGCTCCAAACTCACACACTGTCTCAGTGCTGCAGTTGGAAAGGCATGTGATAGCTGTAGCCAGAGACAACGTGATTGTGGGTAAAACGTTCCATATTTACAGCGGCGTTTGAAGAATCCATGGAAAGCTGAAACTGGTAAGGTGTCACGGAGCGAGCCGCAATATTGAAGCTGACAACTTCTCTGAAGGATTGCCTCGGGGGAAATTGCGGAAGTGCCACTAGTGGTCTGTTTGATAAATCAGAGGCCTTAAACCAACGCAGCTGACGTGTGCCCGCCAGCCACTGTCAGAGGCGATTCAAACAGAGATTAAAGGGTCTGATTACAGCGCTGAAAGGAACAAACTTTAATTAGGAGAACACAAGATTCTCCCTCTGGTTTGCGCTGTCCCAGTCCCCATGCTGTCAAACTATTCCCATGCTTGATCACTGTCATCCACAACCCAAATCTCAGGCCATGCTATGTAACTTCACTCTTACAGAATGTCTGATTCTTTAGAACAGCGAACAGGGAGCAGTATAAAAGGTAGGATATTGTCACTGACAAGTACATGCTGTGTCAGAATTAATATGGTGCGGTCACGCTAGACTTGCGCTCATGTACGAGAACGAAGGCAGTAATGAAGGCACATGAAGAACTTTCAAAGTTTAATTTCAGTGAACTTAATCTTTGGACAGATGTTTGACTTCATAGACTGACCAATACAATGCTATTTAATTAATGTTTATGAAAAACAGAAGCTGTAGAGTGATGTCATATGCTGTGGCATCATAACCCATATTTTAATCACCTTTGTTCAACAAAACCATTTGTCACATATATTTCTGCAGTACAGATTCTCCGTCTTACAGTCTTAAAACCATAGTTCACCCCAAAAAAATAGAAAATTCCATCACTAAGCGTGTGACGAAATCTCCTGGCACTGGTCTCGTGAGAACTTGGCGATATCCTCGCGATAGTGGTATGATGCGGCGCAACAAATCTACGACAGAAAACTGCTACCGCGTTCTATTTATGACGTGATGACACAAATTCCAAATGGTTTCAATGGTCGCTTTATCGCGTCCAGTGTAGGCAGACTTGGGGCCGGGGTGTGCTTCACTTTCCGCATTCCGTTCCGTCTCATGCACAGCTGCATCCGCACACCTTTCAAATTATACTCAGTCGCGGATTAGTGCGGACGGACGAGCTTGACACATGCGCAATGCTACCTAATTGAGTGCCACTCATTTAGCATTCTTCTCGCGCACTGTTGTGACTTGAAAAATTGCCTGTCCGCGAAAATGACGTAATGCAGACGGCCGAAGTATACTTTGGCCTTTAAGCTGGCTCGGTGTTTGCTGTTGACAAGTTTGTTTTGGTATTCAGCTCGTCTGAAGCTTTTTTGAAAAATCACTTACCCTGCTTTTAAAGGGATATTTGTGTTATTTGTTTTTATTTATTTATACTATTTATACTTTTTGTATAATTACTTGCCTGTAAGTTTGTTGCAAAATATTTTGCAGTGTTCACATGTTGTTTATTACTACATGTAATTCATTAAAATAGTTTCATTTCAAAAAGTTGATTACAAAATCCACCTACATTTTTGGAATGTTTTTGTTGAATAAAATACTATTTTTCCCAATATGTTTTATCATTGAAAGTTTATTTTTTTTAAAAAGTCTAAAAATCTTGTCTCGTCTCGTTCTCGTGAACCCAGTGTCTCGTCTCGTCTCGTGGGATAAGTGTCTCGTCACACCCCTATCCATCACCCATTACTTACCCTCACGTTGTTCCAAACCTGTTTGACTTTCCTTTTTCATACATTTTCATTTTCATCTTTGTCAAAAGATATTTTGAGGAATGTCGGGTGCATTTAGTACAATTATGACATATTATCATTATTTTTCAAAAATTTCATTAATAGTTGGACAGTTTGTCCATCTTCCATATCAAACCTTCTGTATTGTCTTAGAGATTTTTATATATTTTGATGTTTGCTTTTAAAACATTTTTATATTTTACAGATCTCAGAGAAACCGCTTAGATGCATTCTTTTATGTTAATCTATATTTGAAATCTCATTTTGGCTAAATTTGGCTTCTTGACCTAGGCATTAATTAAAATAAACGTGCAGTTTATACACAGCATTTTGCAGGCTCTTTGGAGATTATCTGTCGACAAAAATGCCATACTTTTCCATCTTGATAATTAGCTAATTCTAATTGGGATCACATGGTTCATGTGGTAAAGGGAGCAGGATTAGTCTGCAAAGCCTTATTGTGACAGATTTAAAGACAGTGCTTGTGCAAAAGCCTAGGAATTCATTGATTCATTGATTCCTTTGAACTGAGCTATAATGATTTACATCATTAATCATGAATATACTGAAAGGTCATGTTGGTCACTCATGAATTGCAAATAGAAAATTTGCTGGGATAAAAATGTTCCACCCAAATACATGCATTTGTTTTTGGAAGTAGCATTTGGCTCTGGGTTGTTATGTGTGCTTTGCCTGATCTTGTTGGTCTTGGAACAACACTTACATCAACCCATCAGACATTAGGTTTGAGTTTAACTATTTTTGTGGACTTATTCGTTAATTAATTGTAATTGCTTTGCAGTGTACGTGTCATATATGTATACATTCAGTAGTTAATTCTTTAATTAATAGTTAAGGTTGGGGTTTGTGATGGATCCAAGAGCATGTTGTCTACTGTCACCTCTTTTTAGCCTGTTATTCTCCTAACTGCAAATTGTCCAGGATTGAACAATTATAAAACGTCAGTTAGCATTATCTCAGAGCTGCTCCGGTGATGTAATTTCAGATCTTCCCCAAATCTCACACCAGCAGCTAAAGGTTAATTTGTTCAGCCGGGCTGCATGTGCCTCATCAGCGTTTCTGTAGCCCTGATGTTAAATGATGAAAACTTCAGGTGCCAAGTCAAACAAGAATTCTGAAGTTTAATCCTCTAGCAGAAGAGGAGCATGTCTTACGGTCTTTTTTGTTTGATATTTAAATGTATTCCCCACTGAAAGATGATGTTTGACTGAACTAGGACAAGCCAGTCTTGTTTAGAGGAGTTCTGGGAAGGACTTGTGGAAATCGCACAAATAAATAGCATCATGTGCAATCAGGGCATATGCTGTGAGTGACAGAATGTTCCAGCGTGGATGGACGATAAAGGCTGATGGCTGCGTGGTTGAATCTTCTTGTCAGTGCACGACGCTGGCCAACCATTTGAATGAGTGTGTGTGCATGAATAATGGAGGAAACGTGACTTTGGTGGCAAAATGATGATTTTAGTGTGAAAACATCCTCCGCTCCTCGGTGGTTGGTATGCAGTGTAATATTCTCGTTTTTGTGGTTATTTTGGAAGTCAAATTAATGTAACAAAGGTGAAGTTGTTTTTTGAAGCTGCGCTGAATTAAATATCACTTGGCACATTTGGTTTCTTCACAAATGATGAACAGAAGGTCTATTTTTGCATCTGGAGCAAAACAAATGCATTATGAATCAGTTTGGCACACTGATATCGTGAGAGGATGGAGAGAGTACATGTTGTCCACTGGCAAGTGTTTAACAACACAACCTTGACATAAATTGCATCTACACAAACAAACAATATTTATCTCTGCCAGCTCTTTTCTCACTATCAGATAGGTTTATGGCTTCATATGTACTTCATGTTTATATTTTATGTACTTCGTGTGTGTGTGTGGAAAGTGCTATTTAAATGCTTCATTCATTCTTTCATTCATATATATATATATGAATATATATATATATATATATACACACTGCCCTCCAAAAGTTTGGAAATGCTTTAGAAAAGTGGGGTTTTGGACAATATTGGCATGTATCCTCTTTAAATTGTGATAATTTTGCACTGATAAGGGACAACACAAACTACAAAAACATATTTTTTATTACATAAACAGTTTATACATAGAAAATACTTATATTTTTGATTCATCAAAATATCCACCATTAGCAGCTATTACAGCTCTGCATAATCAGTTTATTCAAACATTGCCTTGATATATTATGCCAAGCCTCCTGAAGGATTGGCCAAGGATGATTCACACTGGTTGGATAGTTATGGACATCACGGTCCAGTTCCTCCCATAGTAGCTCAACTTTGACATATATTGCCATTATTATGTAATCAAAATAAAAATTATTATTGCTGGTCTTTAATGATAATGTCAAGTTACTTTATTGTACAGTATTTGCACCAAAAAATGATAAGGATTTATGCTGATATCATCTAAAACCACACTTTGCCAGGGGTGTTTCCAAACTGTTGGAGGGCAGTGTCTGTATACTTATTTTATTTTATTTTTTTATTTTTTATTTTTCAACAGTTTAGAAAAGAAAAGCAGTTTTGACTCATTCTCATTTTGGGAGAACCAATATAATTTATGTTTAGTTTAGATTCTAAACATAAATTATATTATAAATTAGATTCCCCCCCCCCGCCAAAGCTATGTTTTAAAATATTTTTAGAAGATGTAATAATAAAAGATGAAGCCAAACTACCTAATCAGTGTTTTTTTCCTTTACTTTCGTTTTTTTTTTTTTTTTTTTTGAAGAAGAAGAAGAACTTAATTTTTAATTATTTTAAAATGTTAGAAATTAACACTTGTAAAAAGTAACAGTTAAAGTTAAATTAATTTACATAAAACAAATTATTTTTTTATTAAATTCTGAAAGTTTAAAAGACATGTTTGGACGAGTTCTTGTATGAATTTGTTATAATTTCAGTTTAATAACAGTCATTTTAACTATTATTTTGGTCACAACTGTTACCATGGCAAAAGGCTCCATCTATTTTATCCAGTTTTATTGACATTCTGCTTTTCCCTGTTTTATGTTTTTGCTGAGATCATTTCTAAGCCATGGCCTGCAGCTAACATTTTGAGCAAATAAATAAATAAAAATGAGCATATCTTCCATCAGGCATGTCAGGTGAATTATGAAACCATATTTCCATTAATCAGAAACATGTATACCATGCTATTTTCCCACTGTGGCAGGTTTATTGTGGTTGAGGGGCATGTTTGTCACAATCATATTAATCCATATGAAATCCAGTGCTGGTATTTGTGTTTGATGCATATGGTTTCTCAAGTAACATTTTATCACTTTGTACATGCTTCCAAAGAAAAAAAAGCATGAAAACTCTTTGAAAGTGGGGTCTTTTGTTTCCTGCTATTGTACCTTTGTTCTTTCACACTGGTGCTACAACACATGTTGAAAGGAATGGGTGCGGGACAACACACGCTGTAGAAATTGTTTTCCCGCATCCGATCAAGTAAGTAGAGCTGTAACAGAGGGGTGTCTCTGAAACACCTGTTAACAGTTCTGCTGTATCGCCGCAGGGAGGAGGAACATCAATAAACCACTGAATATCCTAAGGCAGATCTTTAAAACAACAAATTAAAAGGGGTGGAGGAAGAGAGGTGTGTGTGTGTGACAGGGTGGCTGATGAAGCTCTGGAGGATGGGCCGCGGCGCTCCTGTTTTCACGCTGATGGGAGATCGAGTCCCCAGCCATCTGCTTCTTGGCCCACTCCAGGGACGCCTGTCTAGCTGAATATGCTCAGCAAGCAGAAAGGGAGACGCTGTGGCAGCACTCCTCCTCTCCTGCCCTCTCAAACCCACCGCTACAGACAGCAGTGGGACTGCGGTGCGAGAGCCGGGTGACGGGCGATGAGGTGGCATCCGTGAGGGGGGTGAGGGTGACTGTCTTTTCTTGGCAGGGCTCCATTGGACCATCATTGCCAAAGAGCTGGCAGGCACATCCACACACACTCATTCATAAAAACACACAGATGTACACTCACAGGTACTGTGTCTGTAGTCTATGTGACCTTTACATGCAGTTTTCTTGTAAGCAAACTAATGCTAGTATGAGTGCATTGAGATTTTTTGGACCAGGGTTTGATGGGCCCAAGTAAATGTCAGTTTGAAGATAAATATGAAGGGCGTATTCCTTACTTTGTGGTGCTGGACAACATTCACCTCTAGATTCAGTTTTTTTAAATGATATTTTGAAGAATGTAACAGTATTGAAGCCAATTGACTTACATTATATGAACAACTGAAATATATATATTTATTTTGTGTGTGTTCCACAGGAGAAAGAAAGATTGGTGAAAATTTTTATTTTGGAGTGAATTATCCCTTTAAATTCTATTAACAGCTTCTGTGGCACATAGCCATATGGGCATTTGGCCAAGTGGCAGCACGTCCAGGGGGGCTTCACGCAGGGCCCTATAAATATTCTCGAACAGCAGAAGATACTGCAATACGCTGACAGGATTGCCACTGAAATAACATATTTTACACAGTCACTGTCACTGAATATTACCTGCAATATATTAATGCATCAATACAAACATGTTATTTCATTTTTAACAACATGGATGGATAACAATTGTTAGATAAGGATACAGTATCCTTGTGCAAATTATGTGAATTTTAACTGACTTTAAAAGTTCATGACAGAAGTCAAAATCTGACAAAAATAGACTGGATGATGATCAGATCAGATCTCTGTGTGGAGCACTGTGTGTTGTCAGACTCCTTGTGCAGACAATAATCTCACTGCATTATTACAATTAATGACAAAAATAATGTTTGGAAATGTAAACTGATATTTCCAACTGACACGCTACTGCAAAATATAGAAATAACCAACTTAAAACCATTTTTTGTTGGTGAAAAAAACTAGTGGCCTGAGACTTTTGCACAGTACTGTACATATACATATTATTTTTTACAATTTTTCCCCCCTTTTTTTTGACAATAGCAATAATCAAAATGTCAACTCAATCTTCAGACTTCTCTCTGGTAACATACACAACATCTAAACCTACTTCTTTTTTTACTAGCTTACATTAATTTTTGGGCTGATGATTGTTCTCAAAATCCAATCATCAGCCCATGAAAGCAATTAAGTCCACGCCCTACATTTTTCTTTTTTGATAATCTGTTTCACTTTGGACATATGTCACAACACAGAAAAAGATCTGCCACTTGCATCCACGCATCTGAAAACACTGAAACTCATCCAGTGAATGTTATAAAGCATTGTGATAGTATTTTTTGATTCATGATCTCTCCATTTCCATTTGAATAAATTATTCAGGTTTGTCTCGGCTTGAGTCTGTGCGGTTATTTCAGCCATTTCAGTGGTATTTCACCTGCTTAGAATTCCTTTCCGCCCAGTTCCCTCTGATTGTTTGATGTAGACACACAGACACATAAAGAGGATTCTGCTCCCACTGAAAGTAATTGGCAACTGCTATGCACGAACGAGCCAGGCGTAATACACTAATGGCTCAGTGTGCGTGTGCGGGTGCGTGTCTCTCCTCTGGTGTATGCTAATCCCTAGAAGGAGCCGGACTTGTGATCGGCATGTTAGTTCCGTTAAGTGTGGAAGGAGAGATTCCATTCAGGACCACAGCAGAAGGATATCAGTGTCCCAGCAGAAGTGTAAGCGGTGCTATCAGGGGAGCCGGTAATGAGAACACGCTCTCTGTGGGCTGATTAAAAGGCCTGTCACTCCATTAGCTTAACACTCACATAGATGCACACACATAAACTTAGTAATGGCTGTAATAACATGTTGGGACGCATTCCGGGGGAGACCGTCTCTCTGTATCGACGTGACTGATGGTCTTTCCATCTAAGCATGTTCAAGCTGAGCGCCATGTGGCTGCTAAATATTGCTATTACAGGATTTGGTTAGCGATTCAGGCAGCAGGAGCGGCTGGTGTGTTCTGCACATCTGTCATACCCAGGGGACTCAGACTTGTAAACTCCATTAAGTGTTTGTGAGGGTAATAACGGATCCCTGTCTGATAAAGCAGAACGGCTGCCTTTCTCATCTTCTGCTTCTCTAACATCGACTGTTCCGGTCCAGCAATCTTCACAACTAAACAACACACGGAGGCTGTAGGTAAACTTTAAGCGCTGCTCCCTTCCTCAAACCCTTATTACAGGTATTCGGATTATATCCTTTTATATCCCCCCGCCCTGTCATATGTGTGGCTCTGGGCTGTTTATTTTTGTAGGCTTCCCCCTTTGCCCCTCCGAGGAATTCCATTAAGATAATGACACAGAGGCTGCACATCCACACTCCCCTGCAAACATGTTTACACCTGCGGGCCGCGGGTTATTGCAAACATTTTAAAATCAAATGATGAGGGTGATTGGCGGCCTGTGGGGGATCGCCGTTATTAAATATCCCATTACACTCTGAGATAGAGTAATAGTGTCGGGATCACAGGGGTGCATGAACACTCCAATCATTGGCCTCTGAGCTCCGATCTGCGTCCGTTTGAGTAAACAGCACTATTTAAGTATGAGGGACTGTGGTCAAATGCAATTTTGTCTATTCCGAAAAGGGACGAATGCAATTTTGTTGCCCTCCGAACCAGCTTGTTGCCCCAGGCTGGTTCGTAAAACATGCACACATACACATTCCTGGTCGGACAGGATTGGAATAATGCATGTGGCTCTGCATTTATTTTAATGACGGTATGTCTACAAAACTCATCAGTTATGTAAATATACATAAATGTTGATTAAATATATAATTGCATTCCCGCATGATGTTTTCTCCCCAAACAAACAAGGCCTTTCTTTCCCTCGACGGCCATGTTGTGTTTACTAATGATGTTGTGATATCGTAAAAGTATGATGCAGATTTCCTCCCTGTATAATGTAGAATCCGTCTGCACTTTCTGTAGTTTTTACACCATCATGGTAACACACGACACTTAAATAATGCAATGATGATGATTTACAGTTTTTCCCTGTATATAGTACAGGAACTTACTGTTGACCTATTAACAGTTTTTTTTCCACAGCATTTTTACAAGATTTTACAATTAAAATTACACTTATTTGTTTACAGTGTATGTATCTTCTTGTCTGTCATTGTGTCGATCTATAAACTACTTATCCATCCATTTGTTATTGCTTTATTAAGCAAATTTTGACAAAACTCCAGCTCGTTACATTTTGACGCTTGGTCAAGACCCTTTTGCGTCACTTTTTGAAGCTCAAGGTACCTCTTTTTAGCCACTTTTCGACGTGAAGGGTCCTCCATTGCTTTCAGTTGTTTGCTTAATGTAATGGTTTGCATGCATATATAAATTTATTATATAATTTTTTACTTTTATTGGAGCGCCAAACCCCACCCCTACCTCAAACCCACCTCTGAACAATATAAACACACACACAGGCAAATGCAGTTACAGGTATTTATTGCACAAACTAATCATAAAC